>JAOVVB010000008.1:6763841-6778773 GCA_028570985.1 Heterobranchus longifilis | reverse complement strand
CGCGCTGTACACACACACATACAGGAACAAAATAAATGTTTTACGCACACGCACGTGGTCACAGTGTTATAGTAAACAGTATACGTGTGCACAGATGTTGATTATACCAGTGAGAGACGCGCACTAAGACCCAGCATCGAAACAAGAAGCGCATACGTGTTACTCGTAAACCAAGACTTGTTCATTTTCCAAGTCAAGATTTATTAAAAATCTTTGCTAGTCTTGCGGAACACTCGCAAACCGCGTTACTCGCAATCTGAGGTTTCACTGTACATTTTTTTATTTTGGTATTTACTTATTTGTTTATTTAGCATTTGGGAGAAAACCATTAGCGAGAGCGGTTTTGTATGGAGTAAGCCTAGCACAACTACTTGCTGTGTTTATACTTTTTACCCTGCCGACACGCCCTGCTTTCTTTCTGGTGTAGTGTTTCATATATTAGTCTCGGCAGTCCAGGATTTTTCTAACTAGATAATATTAGACACTATTAATAGCAAGAAATAGTCATGGAAAAACTCTCTGGTGTATCCTGACCACATACTAACCTTAGAGTAACTTTAAAAAATTGCATCATTCACAGCATCAGGATATAGTCGAGTCACCATCTTTAAAAATGTCCATGTTTTAGAAAGCAGTCTGCAGTGAAATGTCACATACAACTCTAAAGATAACTGTAGGGACATTTCCACTGTAAATCTTACAAATGTTCATTTAAATCTTCACTTCACTTAATATTATAAAGTAAGAGTTTTTTGGTATCTTTGTTTCTTTGTTTAATAAAAGGCACCAACCAAGTATGATTTGACATTTTTATGCCTCTACAGGTTTAATAAAGTTTGTTATAATTAAATCCAAAATGGTTATTTCTGGAGCCCTGAGCTAGAGAAGTGTATTTAAAAAAAATGACCGTCCTTTCCTCCTGTAAATATCATAAACCCAAGCGGATCCAAAGTATTTTTAAAAAGAGGTAAATGCAGATATTTAAAGTAGAGAAAATGGACAGGATGTGGTGGTTCTCGTGTATGTAAATGACATTGCAAATATGCAAACCTTTAAAAATGGAAAAACCAAATAAACATTTTTTTTTTCGTCATGGAAACCATAAAACATGTGATCATGTGTATCTGTGCTACTTCTTCTGACTCAGTTTTACATATTTTGCTCAGTCATGTTTGTACAGTTGGTTAAAATGAAATATAATTTAGGTGATCATGTTGTCCAGGTTGTGCTTTAAAAAAAAGTGCTAATCAAAAAATGGCTAAAATGCTCTGAGTTTTAAGGGCTACAGAAATAAATTACTGTAAGCATTTCTTTAATGGGGGATTAGGTTCTAATCATACTTAATTAAATGCAAAAGGTAGATGCTTTTCCACCACACCGGACTAGTTATGTTTTATAAGACAAGGCATTGTTTTGTTTTCTTTTAATTAAAAAAAGTTAAAATGAAAGTAATCTAATCTGCCTGTAAAGTTTGTTACACATTTCAAATTTAGTTTTGAGATGTGTGGGTGAATTACAGTGAGTCTAATCCACAAGTAAGGAAATTCATAGTGAAAAAAATGTATTTGTATATTATAGGATGGCAATGCAGTAATGAAAGCAGGGAAATATAGGAGCAATTAAACACACACATTTAAGAATTGGAGAATCTACTTTAAATAATATGAAAGTGTACTTGAACTGAGAATTGTCTGTGGCTTCTTTATATTTAAAGTGAAAAACAATTTAGATCTAACTGGGAAAAGCATATTTCAGTATATTTGTCAATGTTAAATTGAGAGCTCATTATGAGCAGTGTACTGACAAAAACCAAATCTTCAGTTTGCTGCTGGATATGCTGTGCCAATTTCAGACCCAAACCAAAGAATTTACACTATTACCCTGATCTTGTTCATTGCAGCCTCTTCAATGGACTCAATGGAGTCAAAATCGAAAACAAAGGTAAACAGTCGATGTTGATAGTTTTCAACGTGTCTGAAGAGGACTATGGAAACTACACCTGTGTGGCCATGAACACACTGGGAATCACAAATGCAAGCATAATCCTGTATGGTAAGGAGACATATTTATTCAATTAATTTAGTTTTTACAATTGCTTGATTTTAATAAGGCAAATTTAAGTAACATTTAATGTTTGTCCTAAGCTCATTCGTACTAATGTCATTTAAACTAGTGTCAGTTCAGACATGTGAGAAAAGTTACAACTGCTAAGCATATCATTTGACCTTAATTTGAAATTAATAAATTGAAATTCTATAATTGCATTTAATTAAAATGTACATTTTAAATGAATTACACATTTAAGATACTGTAACATTTAGCTGTGAATACTTTACTATTTATTTAACAAGTTAACACAGAGCTTTTAGGTCCTCCAGAATGTTTCTTTTAATGCACCAACTGAAATGCCCCTCAGATAATACACGTTTTAATACGTCACACTACATTTATTTCACTCCTCCACCAAATGCGCCCTTTCAATCTTTATGTAAATGAGCTACTGCGGCGCCATGCTGCACCAGAGCACAGCAGCGCTGACCAACAAGCCAAAAAGAGTATCTTCTTATATTTACATTAACATTTAAGTTTTTTGGCAGACGCCCTTATCCAGAGTGACTTACATTTTATCTCATTATATATCTGTGCAGTTGAGAGTTAAGGGCCTTGCTTAATGGCCCAGCACTGGCAATTTGTACCCCTTTTCCACTGAGCTAGTTCAGAGCCAGTGCCCAATTTTGAACCAGTTCTTTGTTTTCTGACATTCACAGCACCGGCCCTCAGACAGAAAAACTGGGTCCAAAGCGTCGCCAACACTTTGCTGGGCTAGAATAAAAATAAAAAAAACGCTTAAGTGAGGGGCTGGGGGAGGAATTATCACAACCAACTCTATAGCCCATGGAAAAACAAAAACGGTTCTTAGGAAGTTCGCTATTGAACCGTCTGTGAACCAGACATGAACTAGCACCTGGTGTGCTTTGGCGATGAAGGGGCTTTGCTGGTGCAGGGGTTTAAGCCAGGGACTTTCCAGTCAGTAGTCCAAAACCTAAACACTAAGCTACCCCTGCCGTTTGCCCTCTTATATGAGGTCACATTAGGGAAATATCTATTTGGCATGTTTACGTCCTGGCCAGTATACAAAGGAAAAAGGTGCATAAAACATGGCATGTTTTTTTTCTTGCATTTTATTTTTTGTACACAAAGTGTTCGACCTAAATGACTAAAAACACGCATTTTGCATAAAAGGTCCCTTTTAAGGTATTATAATGAGGTCAAATCAGATTTAACTTTCTAGCTTAATAATTTTGATACATTTTTTACTTTGGTTTAAACTTTTTATCTGTATTAAGTGGGAAGTTAATAACACATTATGGAAAAAAAACAGTTGAAACCTTTAAACTCTTAATATTTTTCTTTACGCCAAGAAAAAAAATATCAACCCTGACAGACATTAAGCATGTTTATCTAAAATAAATGCAATGCGTTTTGCAATTCTGGTCCCGGTTTGCTGGTTAATGCCGTATTTTCAGTATTCCTCTGAGAACTTAGTAGTCTTCTTAGTTGTCTGCTGCTGGAATATTGCTAGTGCAGTTATGAAGATGTTTAATATGGGGGAAAAAGAAAAATTTCAAATATAAAGGAAAGCAGTCAGGAGTTGCTGTTATCTATGAAAAACAAAAGCAATATGTCATGTTAATGAGAAAAAAAGTAAAGACAGCAGTTATAAGACTTGCAGTTATAAAAAGCACTTGCGTTCAGTTACATCAGAGACTCGGCTTAGCTCGTTAGTGATCTATGAGATGACAAGCACCATGGCATGGGCCAACGCATTAGCATGAAAGTTAAAGCTTTAGAAGCTGATGTGTTTGAGTATACAAATGACGATGAGAGAAAGCTGGACAGACTAATGGACTAAATCACTGCTGGATCACATACTGAAGCAAGGGCGGAAATTTCACTTCAATACATTCCACAGGTAGTTGAACTGCATTGCGGGTAACAAAGGTAACTTAAGCAAAGTGAAAATAGACAAATGTGTCAATGAGAGTTTACTGTAAATAGAGATTTGGCACCAACATGGTACTCTTTAATTAAATTTTTTGGAACACTTTTTTAAATTATATTTATATAATATAATAATTAATATATATTTATTTTATTATACATAGAACGAGACTTCATCTTTCCTTTATTCTTCATTGTATTTTTTATCTTCACAATGAAAGTGATTTTTGTGTGAACAAGTTTAACTGTGACATTCTTTAATTAATAAAAAAAATAAATAATTAATTACAGTATTTGATGGCTATTCGTATTGAACGAAGCACAAAGTTTCAGTGTCAGTAGCAGAAATAAAAAAGTGTTATCATGCCATCTCTAGTGTAAACATCAATGCAAAATGAAAAAAAAAAATTATTAGCCTGGTGGTTTTTAAAATAAATGACACACAAACACACACCTGAGCTGTTGCTTTTAAATCATATAGTCATATAGGGTTGGTGTACAGTAAGTGCACATAATGTGAGATCTCTCTCTCTCTCTCTCTCTCTCTCTCTTCAGGCCCAGGAGCGATACACGATGTGAACAGCGCTGCACTTTCTCCATCCAGCTCCGTCTGCCCACTACTCACACTCATTCTCTTTTATCTCAAGTTTTGATGCTAGAGACACCAACAACTACATCAGCTCCTCTCGACATAACACAAAGACAGACTCAAAGTCCCATCCTTACAAACAAACCATTATTATTGTTATTATTTGGTTTGAACTTTGTTTTGTCTCCAGGGTTTGGGCTAGAAATTAGATTTGGACTATGAGTCTGTCACATGAGAACATGAGACTGCACAGGATAGGGTTCTGTGACTAGCTGGTAAATATAGTGAGCTTTTCATTTTTTTATGTCAAAGATAAGCAAAAAGTCACGTGATCGTTAAAAAAATAATAATAATACATGGATGGTTTTGCTTGGTAATGAAATGTGTGAGTTGAGATGTCCGTGTCATGTCAGCTTTCCTTGTAACAAAAAAAAAAAAATGGAGTTCTTGCAATGATTTTTTTTTCTTAAAAAATCAACAAAAGTGAAAAAAATCATGTGATATTTGATTTCCTGTACCTGTACAGATGTATACAGTGAAATACTTACAGTTCATTTAAATATGAGTGAGGTCAGTCTGTGCGTAATATAGCTCACATTTCCTAAAAGAAAAAAAAACAGTCTGGTGTGTATTATAATGTTCATCCGTCACTGAAATGATGTTCCGATTTTGTAAAGAAGGACTGCTGCATTACCACACACATACACATACACACACACACACACACACACACACACACACACACACACTAGGTAGTCACACAGTTCAGTAGGTAGTCACCTGGTCTTTTTAGAACCTTATTTAGAGACTCATTGCAGTAATATATACAGATGTAGGTTTAGGATGTAGGCAACACACTGGATTTGCAACACTGGATGCAAGATTTGTGCACATTTAGAGTAAAACTTATCTACATGTGGAATGAGGGCCTAAATACCGCATGTGTAATAACACAAAAAAGGATCATTATTAATATACTTTCCCTGCAGTTCCTGTATAAATGGGAATGTCCTGTTGATTGAAGATTAGGTTATATGGTTATAAATAGGGATGCACATATACCTCTTTTTTATTTGTTTTTCAGACAGAATAAGATTAAGCACCCATGTGTTTCGGTACTCGTCAAGACCGGTATACCAAAATGATGGGCATCATGGAACATTTTATTTAGCTCTGTTTACAATCACCATCCATTTTAACAAGAACATCAGTACACCTGCGCACCTCTGTACTTATCTAATCAGCCAATCATTTGGCAGCAGCACAATACGAAAAATCATGCCTAGTGTTTCAGTCAAGTTAAGTGTTTCAGTTTATGTTCATATCAAACATCAGAATGAAGAAAACGTTTGATCTCTGTGACTAACTGTGGCATGGTGGCCAGTGCCAGATGGGCTGGTTTGAGTATTTCCTGAATCATCTGTGTTGGGGCTTCTGCAGGCTCAAACCTCTTGTAGATGAAAGAGATAAAAGAAGAATGACCAGACTGGGATGGGTTACAACATCAGAAGACTACTCTTGTCAGCCAAGAACAAGAATCTGAGGCCATCATGGGCACAGGCTCATCAAAACGGGACAGCTTAAGACTAGTAAAAGACCAGGTGATTTTTTTTGCTAATTTTTAACTGTCCAGTTTGGGTAAGCCTGTTCCAAAGATAGCCTCAGATTCTTGTTCTTGGCTGACAGCAGTGGAACCTGATGTGCTCTTCTGCTGTTTTAGCTCATCTGCCTCAGTGTGAGACATGTGCTTTCTGAGATGCTTGTGTGCTCACCTTAGTTGTAAAGAGTTATTTTGATGGCTTGTCTTTGCGTATCATAGACTCATCATAGGTATTTTCTAACGCAGAACGAACACTCTAGCACTAAATGTTTTGTTTGTTTGTTTGTTTTTCACATCATTACACATAGAAATCCCAGGAGATCAGCAATTTCTGAAATACTCAAATCAGCCCTAGTAGCAACAACCGCGCACTCAACATCATGATCACAATTTTCTCTATTTTAATGTTTAATGTGAACATTAAGAGATGCTCTTGACCTACATCTGGATAACTGAATTAATGCACACTATTATATACAAATATTCAAGTATGCTAAATATATATGGAATAGATATACAAAACTATTTCCTCTCCCCACACAGTGATGTTGCAGTAGAGCTTCCCTTCGTGCTGATGCACCCTAAGCCCTCTGAGCAGCCCACCTCGAGACCACAGTCAAGTACGTACACTATCTGAACCACTCGCATACCCTTGCCTCACTAAATTCACCATCCGGTGGTCAATCCAGGCATTTATTCAAAAGATATCGCTTCGGAATAATATTTTAGCTGCATTTCAGTTCTGTTTTAATGAAATAATTTTTTATTGCCTCATCTTCACAGCTGTGCCAGAGACAGATGCTCCTGTGGACACCAACCTGATAGAGTTTGAGACAAAGTGAGTCTGGTGTTTTATGTGCAAGTTTGTATAAAAGGCCATGACTAAGCCTGTCCGTGTTATTACTGACTTGTGTTGTGCCTCCGCAGTAACTTCTCTCAGGATGACGACTTTGTGTTTGAGGACTTTGCGCGGCTGAGGCTGAAGGGAATGAAGGATGATAAAGAAGAGGATGACCACTTCTGCTAACCCTGTGTGGAAAGAGGGAACTGGATTGAAGGGGCTCTAAGTGTCAGTACTACTAAACTACCATTCCACTGGGCCAATCTGAAAGAGCAGGATGCTCACATGAGCACCTTCTCTCCTCTATTTTTTAAAATTATTATTTTTTCTTTCTCTTGCCCCTTTACCTGTCCCTTTGTGTCCATGATGTTGTCTTTAGATCTTTTTTTTTTTCCTTCTTCTTTTCTTTTTTTGGAGCTACTTTGTTCTTGTGCATGTGAATTAAACACAGAAAATGAAATTGAGCAAGAAAAGCAAAGAAATCAGTCAGGTTAAAGAAAACAGATCAGGGATGTCTACGAAACATCATTAAACAGAGGGTCCATTAATTCAGGGGTTTCTTTTTTTATACTTAGATTTAATTTTCCCTCCCCCAATGTAAACTGAGTGGGCATTAATAGTTTTGTAATATTGTAAGAGCATAGGTGAAACGTTACTTCATAGTAGAGTATGGCAGATAGGGGACACATGCTTAAGAATTTAATGTCGTTATCAAATTCAGTATAGTCCACAAAGAGACTTTTTTTTCTATGTTCTAGCATTTTATTTTATAGCTATGTAAAATGTATACATATCGCATGAACGTGTGTAAGGAATGACTCTTCTGTGTGCTTAAAAGTCAGCACAATGCATTGGACCACAGAAGACTTAATTTATTACTGGCATCGGTTTTGTCACCCAACTGAGTGTGCTAAATGTGTGTGGATTGTGGTTTTGAATAAACACAGAGAGACAGCGAGAGCTTGGCCTGCAGAGGTCTGTTGCTATTACTTACAGCACAGTTTAGCCTATGATCTAAAACTGCTGCATGGTGCAGCTTTTCTAGTTTGCAAGTTTGAAGTTGCCAAAATTAAACAAGTATGTTGTCATTTGTTAAACAACAGATATATTTTCAGGGGTCTTAGGGGTCCTGCTATAATTTTTAAGAAGTAGGCAACCCTTTTTTTTAATATCAGGCTTCACTATTTTAGCTGCTTTCCCTTTGCCAATCTTTCTATATAATCTCAGCCCAGTAAAGAGTGCTACATTTAGACTATTTTCCCCCCAACATTTCAAAGGTTTATATTTAACCTACTCATAAGCACTTTTTTTTATTATTTATGTTGGGAGTCTGTGTCTGTAATGATGTGCTGTGATATAGGTGTAATCACACGCCGGCTCTTCTGCTCCACCTTGTGTCCAAAAGAAATGGTTCTGCTATGGTTTTAATTAAGTAAGCAATTAAGCATCATTTCCCAACTCCCCTTTATTTTTGATCAGCCGTTTATACTCACCTATAATCTACTATTATCATCTATTATTGATTGACCTTTAATGTATAGCTTACATTATTATTGTCCATATTACACTTTATTTTCATCAAAGACCACTGCAAATGATTATTGTTAACTCCACAAAGGCTTCGTTTCAAGCTTGTCCTGCCCATCAATCCTTTTTTTATTATTATTATATAAGGAACTGAGGAACTACTGAGTTTACCACTTATAATTCTGATATTATATTTACTAAATGAAATTATACATTTCCTTTTTTTTCATATTTCAGTTAAAAACGTTTTTTTTGTAAAGCTAATGTCATTATTGAACTAACCATAAGCTCTATGCTGTACGCTTCCTTTGCTGTATATTGCTATATTATACAGCAGAAATTGCCTGCTGTTGAAACTTTTGCCCTTATGGGTGAGGAGACTTTGTGCTTTTGCCTCCAGACCAGCTCACAGTGTTGTTTGAAATATTTTCCTCATTAATTATTACAGCCATCAACACATTACCAACAATGTTTATGTACATAAATGCACACAGAATTTACCTGCTATTGGAATATTTTCAGTTTGTTTGAGACACTTTTGTTTATTCATACAGATTTTACACTGCTAGGAACCAACTTTGAGTAACCTCATTTTTTTTCCTTTTTTTTTTTTTTAAAGAATGCCTTGCAGGACGTTTTTTAAGAGAAGTAACAGGAAATTGGTGCTGTACATAATTGAAAAAAAGAGCAGAAAGATTGAGACTGAGAAAAGAAAGCTTGTTTATCAGACTCAAGCTCATGTCTAGGGCTACAGAATAAGAACAGTTAATAGAAATAAGGAAATAAGCACCAGGTTACACAGGTAATACAAGAGCACATTGTCCATTTGTCACACATCGTATGTTATTTATAATCACAACAGGACTTAAAATATGCCATGAAAAACAAACGATTGATTTATTTTATCTAGGAATGTTTGCATATGTGTACATTTGTTGATTGTCTGCTGTTAACTTTTAAAAAGGCTTTATCATTTATGTTATGAAATGGCAGGGAGAATATTTTCATCAGATGGTCGAAAAATCTTTGTCCATATGTGAGTGCTTTGCTAGAATGCCATGCATGCATTCAAAGGCAGCAGTAGGCTTTGAGAACGTTGAGGTGTTGTGATCGAACGCTCTCTCAGACCATCTTCATATAAAACTTGGCTTTTTTTTTTTAAATCTAAATGGAGCCTCATATGTCTGTGAACCAGTCGAGTGTATAAAAGAAATATTATATTGTATATCTTCCCTTGGATTCTGTAGGGTGCATCTAAGGAAAAACGCACGCAGATGTCGGTTTGTAGACTAATATTGTACCATGTCACACTTTTTTTTGTATTTTATGGTTGATTTTAAGCTACCTTTACTCCTCACTACTACTAAAATTGATATTCTGAAAATATACATACAGGCTACCTGGTAATTTAATTCATAATAAATTAAGATGAAATATATTAATATGAATTCCAAGATACTATATAAGCAATATGTTATTTTAGTCAATAAAATGATGATAAAATTCACTGAAAAAAAATGCAAAAGTGAAAAAAAAAAAACATGAAAACATTGGGAAATATATGTTGCTTCTTTATTTTGTACGCCGTTTTAGAAAATTAAAAAAGGAAGAAATTCAGTTTGTTGGCAGTCTTTATTTACTCTGTGTGTATGTATGTGTGTGATGTATGTGTGATACTGTACGTCAGGGGTCTTCAGTCACAGACCTATCAGAGTCGAGGTCTGCACAGTTTGATGGTTTATATAGTACTCTCTATTAACTCAGCAGTTAATTACTCAGCTTAACATGTGGGCTACACTCCAGCCTGTAAAAGTCAAGAGCACTGGATTGGATATCAGTAGTCATGAATTAAAAAAAAAAAGCAGCAGTGGGGGAAAAAAAAGTGCATTATGTCAAATGAATTAACATCTGTGTGTCCTTGTCCCAATAGAGCAAAGAGAATTAGAAGCGGAAGGACAGTGTTATTGTTCACTGAAGCTTGAGCTTGGTTAATTCTACCAGCTGGCGAAACACAGGCTGAGGGATACTTGTGTGAAAACTCAGGAAAGTTAGCTCATATCCCATGAGTCCCAACTTTTATGTAATGTGCCTTGTTGCTTTCTTTATTTCACCATGTTAGGAATTCTTCACTTACACATGTCTTTAGAAATAGTGAAGATGAGGGTAAAGCATATACTGTACTGTAAATGAACAGAAGATGACCCTACTATGGCACTTATATTAGGACACTTCAAGTATACTGAAATACAAATCAATGAAGCCATAGTGCACTACTGCATAGATGGATAAAATGGAAGATTTCTTCACCATCTAATGGATGGTTCAACAGAAATTACTAAGAGAATATAAAAAAAAGGCCGAAAGTGTGTGGTGCAAGACTGAGGTAATGTAAATCGATGCGGACAAGGGTACATGAGTAGATAAATATATGTTTATGTGTATGAAGTAAATGTACACCAGTCAGCCATAACATGTGAACCGGCGATAGGATCATGGGCACTTATGCCTGTGGGGACAAAAGGCTAGCCTGCCTGGTCCAACACCAAAGAAAAGCCAATGCAGCACAAATTGCTAAAAAAAAGTCAATGCTGGCCATGATGGAAAGCTATCAGAACAATGCACCACAGTGCACCATGCATGGGACTTGGCAAGCAAAGAGCCTGACATAGCCTCCAAACTCCTCAGATCTTAAACAAAACGAGCACCCATGGGATACACTGGACAAACAAGTCTGATCCACGGAGGCTTCACCTTGGAACCGACAGCACCCAAAGGATCTGCTGCCAAAGACCCTGTGCCAGACACCGCACCATACCCCCAGAGGCAGTGAAATGCTTAATTGACTGTTCGTGACCTAAAAAGGAAAGATATGATAGATTAGGAAGATAGAAAGGTTTTACTGCCATAAAAGAAAAACTGCACTAAGGAAAATGTAAAAATTTGGGATAAAATGTACAAAACTACAAGTTACACTAACTCACTCACTCATCATCTATACTACTTAATCCAGTATACAGTTTCACAGGGGGCTTGGAGCCTATCCCAGAACACTTAAGGTTTGCTCATTCACACACTCCAGGCGATTAAAAAAAAGAATCTTTGGAAACCAGAGCACCCCAAAGAAACCCACCAAGCACAGCGAGAACATGCAAACCCCATGCACACAGACACAAGGTAGGAATTGAACCCGGACACAGAAGTTGCAGTGTGACAGTGCTAACCCTTAACCACCATGTCACCCCATCTACATACGATCTGGCTATTCCCCACCCTGGAGGTATATCTGTCCCACACCTTAGCCATCGAGCTACCCTTTACAAAGTTACAATAAAATATAATTTTATAATTATATAATATTATTACTATTATTATATTATTAATATATTATAATTATATAATTAATATAAATATATAAATGACAGAATATGCTGTATAATTATACAAAGAAGTATAAAATAATAATTACTATATACTATATAATAATTAATATCAATAAATAATAATAATAATAATAATAATTATTATTATTATTTTATATTTGCAAAATGGAATTTTGGTCAGATTTTCTTGTTTTTATTAAAAATCTGTTTCCTGAATTTTGTTTTTCCTTTAAAAACATTTTTACTACAAGAAGGCGGAGGCCACATATTTTATAATAAATTAAATCTTTAGAATTGCTATTTTTTAAATTCATAAATGTAAATTTAATAATAATATACCCCGCATTCTTGTATTAAAAATGATAGCATAAACTATTTAGAAAGTATTACGTTTTTATTTATTTTTACATATGCATTTGTATACAATGCATTTTTAGTTTGTACTTTTTTTTTGCTCATTTACAGTATTTTTGCAGCTATTATTATTATTATTATTAAGTAATTATTATCTTCTGTTTTTGTTGTCTACTGCTCCTTTTATCTTCCGTTTATCTTAGCTAGTGCACTTAGTACTGCTGTATTTGGGATTCCTGTGCAAACTTGAGTGACGGCGCGTCGCGGACTAACCACGTCACCCTCTCCGAAAAGCTTTGTCGAGTGACATTGACGTAGTTCTGAGGCGGCAAGATGGCTACTGCGGCTTGGCTGCATGGCCCTAAGAATATGCGCCTTACTGAGGGTTTGGTGTCCGCGCTGAAAGAAGAGCGGCCCGAATATTTACCTGCACTTTTAGCGAATTACCGGGAGCATGGCGTGGTCGGGACGCAGGTGAGTGAGCTGCTAGCGCTGGTTAGCTAGCACTGTCTGCTAGCACTGTCTGTAACAGCAGGAGGATGGTGGTGGTGGTGATGATGATGATGATGATGATGATGCCGTCTTTGTGTGTTCGCTGACATTCACTTCATGAACGTTGTGTAGTTGAAAAATACACATACAAGACTTGTTTTACATACGAACTAACGTGATGTTGAAGTTTTTATCACATAAATACAAACCGGGTTTATTCGAGACTCACAGGTACAGTTCAGCTTCCCAGCTCTGCTCCTGCGCTCCAGCTGTTCTGCACATGTTAGTGTTGTCCTGCTCTAACATACTTCAGCTAAACAGCTGTTTAACAGGTATACCTGAGTTCGAGTAGGTGTGCTAGGGCAGGAAAATAATCCTTATCTGCAGGATACAGTTCTGTGCTCTTCTGTAATGTGAAGCTTCAGATGTTTCCTCTCATATAACTCCTTTGCTGTGTAACTGTTTCTCTGTACTGCAGAACTCTGGGACAGTGGGAGGACTTGTGGGCATCAGCAACTCGCGCCTCAACTCCAGCAAAACAAGGTGGGCATCTGCGTCACTCATGAACACAAGATCATCCTTCTCTTCGGTCATGTTTTTGATCTGTGTAACACCATTGTCATGTTTAAAGAGGTCAAGGGTAGCTCAGAGGTTAAAGTGTTGGACTACTCATCGGAAGGTCCTGGGTTCACCAACAAGTTGTTCCTGGTGGGTCCTTGAGCAAGGCCCTTAACCCTAAGTGCACAGATGTATAATGAGATTAAATGTAAGTCTCTCTGGATAAGGAGCCAAATGGCATAAAATGTAAAGGTGGGACAGGTGATTATTAAATCCCTTTAAAACCATAAATTGTAAACAGAAAAAAAAAACCATATAGACAAACTAATCAAAACAAATAGGATTTTTATTCCCTAAACAGACAGTATATGTGTGTGTGTGACCTTGTTTTGAGTGATGTATTTGTTTCTCACATTTACTAACCATAACCACTAACCATACCTTTAGTTCACTGCTCAAGATGCTCATTCACGTGAATTTTTATCATGTATAGCAGGGGTCCTAAATTAAAAAAGGTCTGGGCAATGAATTTTTTTTTGAGCTGAGGTGGGAATTTAATGTTCGTGTTAGGATTCAGATTTCTACATATGCAGTCATTGGAAGTCTATAAAAAATTTAACAGTTTAAAACTTCAATAGCATTTCAATAATATTTATTGCCATTTTTTAAAATAAATATGATAAACATGAGGACGGTTTGAACTCTGTTGTTTGTATTTCATGCAAATACAAGGAAATATACAAGACCCTCAATCTTTAATGAGTCTTCCTCCGCATGCTGCTGGGCTGTAAATGAATGTGGAAGGACTCTGGTTGCTCTGTCATAACGGGCTTTCAGTTCAGGTATTTTACACACAGTTACCTTGGACTGCTGTGGATATGTTTGCTCTAAGGACATTTTGTTTTTTGGTCTCATAATGACACTTCACATTACTGCTTTTTATTATCGCCACGTTTCATAACGTATGAGAGAAACTGGTTTTAAACTTCCCGCAGGAAGAATAAACATATTTTGAGCTGTCCATTCATATTTGAAGTTTCAGTATTCAAGTCTACTTTCCTTTTTTTTGGTTGAGTTTTGCACTTTCATTTCAGTTTCTTCCACACACTCTGTCTATACATGCTAAACTATCACGTTGTTTGGCTTTGTTAAGTGACGGGTCCGAGTGGCGCAGTGGTAAAGTGCTCGCCCTATCATCCGGAGATCGCTGGTTCGATTCCTGGGTGATGCTGTAACCTCTTGCAGCCGGAGGTCTAGAGAGAGCTGATTGGCTGAGCTCTCTCAGAGGGGAGGGTTGAGAGGTACTTCGTGCTCCCACATTAATCACGGCTCTACACCCAATCAGGGGCGTCTGTGTGCTCACGCAAGCGGAAGGAGCGGATAGCACTGTCCTCCGAGTGTGTTACGCCGCCCCCAACGGTGCATGAGTTTGCAGTTAGAAAAGATGCGGTCGGCTGGCGTCACGTGGTTCAGACTACGTGATAGTCTTCGGCCCTCCCGACTGAGTGGTAGTAGTAGCCTTAATGTGGGAGCCCCCTAGTGACGGGGTGGAATTGGACACGACAAAATTAGGGAGAAAATCAGGAAAA
>JAOVVB010000008.1:6739180-6763741 GCA_028570985.1 Heterobranchus longifilis | reverse complement strand
CCGGATAAAATGGGAGGGTTGTGTCAGGAAGGGCATCCGGCGTAAAACCTGTGCCAAGTTGTTGTGCGGACCGGATAGTCCGCTGTGGCGACCCCTTTGCCGGGAGCAGCCGAAAGACCAACAACAACAAAACTGATAGTATCTAAAATTTTATGATAGCACATAGTTAGGAGTTTCTTTTATTAAAAAAAAAAAAAAAAGTCTAATGCATAAACTCCCATAATACCCTGGTTGTGACTAACCGGTTTAAATTCTGCTTCTTCTGCCTCATAAGTGTAGTGGTCAAGGGCGGTGAAATAATAACCAGGCTTCATGTTATCACAGCGCCTGCCAGACATGTGTTCTCTGCACACACACTGCCCTGTCTCTGGAGAACAACTACAGAGAGAGAGAGAGAGAGAGAGAGAGATGGTATTGATAGGTTAAGACAATGTTGTATGAAAAGAATGCAAGAAAAATGCAATAAATGAATCTGTTGCTCTCATCATGTGAGTAAGGCTGCATGCTCTTACTCGTTGTTCAGAGCTCCTCCGAGATCGCAGTCACATGGCCGACAGCCATCCTTATCTGTGCTCAGGCCCCAGTGCTGAGGCTGAAATAAAAAGGCTAACATTTAGACATAAGCACACCAACAACCACATCAACCGATTTGGATCTTCATACAGGAAGAAACCTTGTCTCACCTGACACTGGTCACAGTTTCGTCCGGTAACGAGACGTTTGCAGTAACACATTCCTGTTTCTGTGTCACAGGGACTTCCTCCAGGAGTTGTACCCAGAGGATTACAGCTGCATGCTGGATTTACAAGAACACACACACACACACACACACACACATAGAAATAAACAGGAAGTATTCCATAGTTCAAGTCTGATATAACACAAAGATTAGAACCAGCTGTGTTTGTGTACGTGTGTGTACATATGTGTAAGCGTGTATGGGTATGTGTTTCCTCACGGCGGCATCCTAGCAAGTCTTGGCCAAGCCCGTAGTGTCCTTGTTTGCAGTGATCACAGCGTTCTCCTTCCACATTCTGCTTACAGCGACACTGACCAGCGATAAGTCCCCTCATCACGTCTGTCACGCTGTCACACACACCACCGTTCAGCGAGCCCCATATGTCACAGTCACATGCTGCAAAAGCACAATTATATGAAACATTTTCATAAATACTGTACATAGTTGCGTGAGACAGATCAGATGACTTTCATAAGAGTCATAAAAGTGGCTGTGTATACTGTCCTTGACGACAGCTCTGATATTTAACACAGATGTGTTTTCGGTCGACATGACCCATGTCTCCTTCCTGTGTTTGCATCTTTTCCTTGCCACAATGCGCTATGCTTAAAACAGCAACTTTACACCACTAGTTGAAGAGTATTGGCCATGAGAAGTCATGCAAAATTTAATCATGAGACAAAGGAAGACGGAGAAGGCAAGCACTTTGGTAATCTCTGTCTCCTGGGCAATGGAGTGAAGGCTAAGAAGTCAGATGTGAAATGGATTCAACACTTAAAATGATCTGTAAACGACTGTCGACTGTCAACATACGCAGAAATCCCAAACATGTCGAGTTAGTATTGTGTTGGCTTGTGACAGCTATCACACTCTGGAGCGTTTATTAGTTCCAATGATAGTAATTTCTCAAGTAACAGAAAAATTGGATGTGACTGTGTTGGCTATAATCAGATATAAGGTATCAGAAATCTGTTTTATACACGATCTGTATCGAATGTGAAAGAAATAGATTCAAGGTTTTTAGACACATCTGGGTTTTGTTTTCTGTCGGCTGGAGGTAATTCATTTCCTCCATGCAACCAAGTGGTTACATCAGTGCACTAATAGAGCTAGTTGTGGTGGCCTAGTGGTTGTGGTCACAAGGCCTAATCTTTAAATTCCAGCATTGCTTAACTGTATCCTTTATGAGCAAAAGAACTGGCTTGTGGCTACAGTAGTGTGCAAAAGCCATTTTGCTTCCATAAAGTCAGACTTTCTTGTATTTTAAATGTAGTCTTGAGGAATAGTTCTCCAGGCTTCCTGAAGGTCCTTTTTAGCTCTCATTTTTGAACAAGGTTTTGGCTTTCATTTTCAGTCCAGTCCCTCTACCTGTCCAGTTTTGGAGGAATATAAACTGTATATATATATAACTCTTTTATTAAGCCACACAGTGACCTACATTTATGAAACATTCAAGTGTAAAAAACATGTAACAAGGCATAAACCAGTGAGAAACCGGTGCAGATGATGACAGATGATCATGCCGTTAATTAGTATACTGTTCTTGTGATTCTGAATGCTGAGTGTTTGGAACAGACGAGAGGGGAAATGAGGTTGCTGCTGAGGTTCTTACAAGAAATTTTTTAAACAGTATCTTTAGGCACTTTGCAGCCTGTCGAAGTAAAACATTAGGTTACATTTCTTAAATTTTATCGACATCATTTATTTTCCACACAATTTTCATCAGCATTCATCATTTATTTTCATCAGCATTCCACACAAAATTAAGTTACAAAAAAAAGTTGTATGCCCGAAAAGAAAGTGTTATATTAATGGTCATAAAACTGCACAAATTGTACCTGATGCTAAAGCGTTGTCAAACCAAATACTGACTTCATTAATTATGGTTTATTGGGTTCTATAGGTTTGAAGACATTCATGCTCTACAGCATTTATGCATGTGCCTAGGACTTTTGCACAGGACTGTTTATCCCACCCTTGCATGCCGACTTTGAAGGTTCTTGAGTGCTTACTACCACCAACTGGGCTCGCTAACTTTTGAAGGTAGACTATTCAAAAAATGCTTCATAACATTCTTTTCCATGTGCCATTCAACTGCAGAAGATTTGGAACAGCTGATTCAATAGTTTAAAAAAGAGTATAGGAAGGAAGTTCACACAGGCATCTACTGTATGTAGATCACACAAACAATAGAGACACTAACAATACACAGAGTTGCCTGAGTTCTAACCAAAAATTTGGTGCATATGCATATTTCTATCGATAAAATTTGATTTAAATGATTAAATTATTCTCGTGTGTGAGGATGCATCTAAATGTAAAGCTACTCTTGAACATACAAACATGGAAAATCAGAGAAACTGATTATGTCAAGCTTTCGTGCCACTTAGGTCAGCTCAATTATAACTTTCGTGTACAGAGTAAAAATCTTTAAGCTTGGCATAAAAGTCTGTGGCTCTTCAATACAGTATTAAATCCTGTGATTAAATCCGGTGATTTATTCCTTACACTGAACAGCCATGACAATCAACACCACCACCAGGTGAAATCGAAAACACTGATTATCAATTATATACCAGTGAAAGAGTGACCCAGACCATGCCCAATGTTCACCCATGACAACGGGGACCAAAGGCCAGCCCAACTGGTCTGATCCCACAGAAAAGTCAATGCCCGTCATGATAGAAAGGCACCACAACACCCAGTGCTCAACAGTCTGCTGCAGTAGGTCAGTATACTAACATACTCACGTTCGCAGATGTTAGGATCTCTTTTGTCTCTGTTGGGATGCTGGTAGTAGAAAGGCTTGCAACCATCACAGTGCTGCCCCTGTGTGTTGTGTTGACAATCATCACACACTCCTCCACTCATGTTCCCCGACAACACATACATTGTCATGTTGAAGTGACACTTGTGTGAGTGATGGTTACACTCACATCCTGCAACACATACATATGGAGCCTCAACACAAATTCAGAGAACACAAGCGTATATGTGTGTGTATATACAGTACAGTATATGTGTGTGTGTGTGTGTGTGTGTGTGTGTGTGCATGTCTCACGCTTGCACTCATTGGCGTTTCGGCCCTCTGCAGGTCTCCACGGTGCGTCTTGGTAAAAGTCTTGACATTTCTCACAGTTTAATCCAGCCGTGTGATGATTACACATACAATGACCATGGACCTGTGTGATCACGAGCGCACAGACATACCCTGTAAGTTTGTTTTTTTAATGCTGACAAGAGTTTTGGACTTGGTTTAAGGATATTTCGGACGTCTCAGCCTTACCATCCCTTCAGGGCCCCTCTCATTGTGGTCCACTGGTGCACACTCGGAGGCGTGGCCATAGCAGAAACAGTTGCCGCGGACGACCATGTCATAGAGAGCATAGTAGTACTTTTGCTTCACTTCTTCTCGGCTATCCAGAAGGTCATCACCTAGAGTGTGTAACTTCACCATCCGGACCCGCAGGTTAGTTATTCTCAAGAGATCTATGCAAAGATAAAACACATAAATATAAACCATTACCAGTGGATTACATTACTTACGCAAACATTCAACTGAATTAGAGCTGCACTTATTTTGACACATATTGTGATTTTGATCACCTCAAAATTATATAAAAAAGAAATGCTTAAATTATTAATAAATGCTACATAAATTCCCAACTATGTGTTTATTACGTGCACTAAAGTGCAGCCATTTGTAAATAAAAAAAAATGCGCAGGTCCAGGTTTGGTTTTTTGTGTCATTAATTTTGCAGCACTAAATTTAATCTCTTCTGATTTAGGTGTGATTATAAATTTCATCAGAAATAGATGCATGATGCAAATAAAGATATGACAAATTATTGAGAAATGTATACATTATCTACTGTAGTATTTTATCAACTTACTCTGGATCCGTTGACTGTAAGGATCAGAAATCTTAAATGCAGGATCGAGTGCTCGAAAGATCACCTAAAACACACACACACATGCAAACACACACATTAAAACAAAGAGATAATGAAACAAATGAAAAAAAAATTTCCTCAATTCACCAAAATTTATTAAGTAAAAATTTATTGTCCTGCAAACTAAACATAGATTATTTTATTCAAGTTCTCCTTCTTTTATTCCAAAATGTTTTTGTTGTTGGACTTTCGGCTGGTCCTGTCAAGGGGTCGACACGGCGACGAAAACCCTCCCGTTCCATTCCATCTCATTCTCCATGCAGTGCCTCTTATGGCAGGCGTCAAACCTAAAGTACCACTGACCCATCAGTGTCTATTCCGAAAAAGTTCAATTAATTAATTTTAATATTATAATATGGATTTTATTTTCACGTTATACTTTTATGTTTTTGCAACATTATTTTGCCAGATGCTGCAGCAGTGCAATGGACGTGTACTATTACATCCAAGTCTGTTACTTTAAAACTAACTCTGGCAGGCACAAATATTTGGATACGCTTCCATTTGTAAAGCCTCAGAATTTTATAAACCTTGTGCTAATACTCAACAACTTTGTGCTGCCCTAGGTAACTGACTGAGGATGTGAAAATGAACGTAACTGATGCTTCTACTGTACAGAAGTGTTGTAAATGTACATCAAAGTGCTTTTAGCTGACAGTTTCCACCATTCATGAAACAGCATGAAGGTTTAGCTGACCCAAGAACAGCGGTTTTATGTATTATGGTCCAGAGCTGCTTGCACAAACATGGTCAGTCTGGAAGAGTCATCAGAAAGAAATCTTACAAGTTACAACTGATCAGTGTTGGGGGACGATACTTTTTAAAGTAACTAATTACATTACAAAATTACTGTCATTAGAAAGTTATCAGTTACATTACAACGTTACTTTCTGATAAAAGTAACTAGTTCAAGTACTTTTCCATTGCAGAAAATAAATACTCCTTTGTGATTCCTCATGCATGTTGTTTTAGACCTTTACAATTATTCTACCATCATCACTCAGCGAAGTTTGGCCCATAATCTGTTAACTACTAATACCCCTATCTCACCTACGCGGTTTTGCGCGGTGGCTGTAAGTACGGTCCATCATGATTCACCGCGAGTTTTGCTGTGATTACATTTCCAAGCTCGCGGACCTTGCAGAACTTCGTTGAACGTTGGGTGGTCACTCGTGACGGCTCACTGTGCCTAACACCGTTTCTCACCGCGGGTCAAACTGCATAGGTAAGATAGGGGTATAAAAGCAGGAATAACAGAGGGGGCGGGTTATCGGGGATGGGGCTTGTAGGATGGCTTTCACACACACACTAACGGAATCACTGCTGTCTGGCTCACGGATACTTGTTACATCAAAGAAGTAATCCAAGTACTCTAACTTAGTCTGTAACGCGTTAACACTGCTCCTATGTTTCCTACTGTATGTCTCCTGTACTTGTGGCAAAGATGTTACTTTGTTTCAAAAGGGTCAAATTACTGGCCTTCATCAAGAACAGAAAACTAAGGAGATACTGAAAAAATCAAAAAGGCTTTAATTAGCTATGGAGCATAAAAAATAGACTGTTAATCGCTGGAAAAAGGTCATGTGGCTTGATGAATTAAGATTTACGTTTTCAGGGTTATCATCTGGTGTTGTTTCTGTTCAGGTTCAGCAACATTATTTGGCCAAAAAAATGAAGTCAGCTGACAAACAGAATATACTAAATAACCAGGTTTTCCCATCAATGGATTTGTTTCCTTTCATGGCACTGACATATTAAAACATGACGATGCCAGGATTCATTGAGCTCAAATTGTGGAAGACTGGTTTCGGAAGCATGAGATATTAACCAGACCTTAACTCCATTTAGAATCTTTTGGATGTGCCGGAAAAGACTTCATGCAGTGGTCTGACTCTTCATCAGTCTTCACTCTTCCATCATCAACACAAGATGTTGAAAAGAAATGAATATAACTGACATCAGTGTTGTGAGACTGCATAAGCTTAAGGATTAAACTGAACTCATGCATGTGCCTAGTTGGTAAAAGGGTTTTGTTTAAATAAAGGACTGATGATGTTCGTTGTTGATGATTTTGTTTTCTCAAGGTGCATTGCTGTTCATAACCAAGTGTAAAATGCAGCTAATGCTGTCTGATGCAATTTATCAGATAAAATATTTGTTTCTGAAGCAGCCCAACGCACAATTACTGTGGATTATAATGTAAAGCCAGTGAAAGATATGAAAGATACGTACAGGAGAACAGAAGAACTGCCAGAGAGTATAAAATGATCCAGATTAATCAGATGTAAATTCTTTATAAATATCCTTTCAGGGGCCTTTTAGATTTTTACATTCTTTTTTTTTCAAAAATAAGCTACATCCTTTCACTTTGTCTCCTTTGCATCCTTAATTCTAAAAGAATAGACATCTTAAAAGACATCGAAAGGGTAACTATGGCCACTTATTACCAAGCTTATCCATATATGTTTATGGTGAAAAACAGCTTTTTTAAATGTATTTTACTGTATATATGTAACTGTGCTGATGGGTGGCATAGTGGTTGGCACTGTCTCCTCGCAGGTCCAGGGTCGAGGGTCCAAACATGGGATGTTCTCCTGGTACTCCGGTTTCCTCCCACAGTCCAAAGACCTGCAGGTTAGGGTAATGGGCATTCCCTAATTCCCCGTAGTGTGTTTGTTTGTGTGTGTGTGCCCTGCAATAGATTGGCTCCCTGTCCAGGATGAACCCTGCGTTGTGCCCAAGGTCTCCTGGAAGTGAGGCCCATACAACCCTGTACAGGATAAGCGATATAGAAGATAGATGAATGAATGAACTGTACTAATTATATAGGAAAATAAGCAATGACTCGAATTGGAAAGGTTTCTATCCTGAAGAGTCTCCCATGGTGGGAGAATTCCAGTTTTACCTCTGACTATTACAAGGTAGTGATGCTGGAGATTTAAAAATGTTAAAAAGTTGTTCATTTTTCAATCCATATACATAAACTGCAGACTATAAAAAATCAAAAAATCCTACTGTAAGGTGTTCCTGTAGTAATGATAAAATATTCAAACCATGTGATTTACCTTGCAGCCGAGCTGTCTGAACCGAGTGGAAAACTTGCCCAACACCTTCTGAACTATCTGAATCGACAATTCAGTGAAAATATAATAAATAAATACATTGCACGATTCTAACTCTTATCAAGCTCCTGCGATGTATTTGACCTTCAGTGTCTGGGTGTGTTTTAAAAATGTATTGTGTATTTCTTTTCCAGGCTTGTCTCTGTCTGACTGAAACTTTAGAGCACTGAGGGAAAGTGAACACTTCTCATAGAGCTCCTTGCATGTACAGATGGAACATGTGCATGCATGAATGTACAGCAGCTAACTTGAATGAATATTGGATATGTCCTGTGTAATAAAGTTCGGATAAATTTTTTTCTACCTATTACATAAAGAGATTTGTTTTATGAATAGCGCTGATGAAAATTTCATTGTTTGCCAGCAGGAAAAATGGTTGAGCCAAATTGTAATGAAGTTTCTGAGATGTTACACAATAACAACAAAGCAGAAATTACGATCCCTTTTATATATAGCCTACGTATACAATTTAAAAAATATTCTCCGCAGTGGGCGGATACAAAGAACATTTTCCTATTATATGTTTTTTCGACTGGCAGTCTGGCCAACAAGGTGCCACAGCCAAGAAATGTCAAGTCAGGTTAATTTGCTCTGTCAATATGCTTATGTATTCATGTTGTTTTGCTTTCTGAAGGAATGACAGCTCGGCGGGAGTTCCAGAGGGGTGATCCTGTGAACTCCGATAAAGAACTCCGCCAGGAGCATAGAGATGAGCAGAAATCACCACCAATTGTTCAGTTTGTTTGTTGTTTTTCTTTCCAATTCTGAGCAAATTTCCAAGACAAAAGGTTGAGTGCTCCCTTGTTTCTCCCTTTTGTGCTGGTAATAAACACAGGGTGGAGACTGAAGACACATGGCTGTCACATAATTTATTATAATATGATTTATTAGATTTATTTTCCCCCCACGGTGTCTCTTTAAGCATTTGAATATTTACCAGCTGCTTTTCAGTGATATTTGCCTTCAGAGCAATCTCTACTCCTCTCTGCCAGGTTGTGTAGTCACAAACCCTGGATTTATCTTTAAGGAAAGCTTATTTTTGTATCTAGTTGTCTGGAATGCCTTTATTCCCTAATATGCAAAGCAGTAAGTAAAAATACACCGATACAAAGCTTTCCCTTTTCACAGCACTTCCTTTCTTCTGCCCTTACTGGGCTCCAACTCAGAAATATTTTGATGTGTGCCTTTTAGTCGAACAAGAGAGCGCACCGTGATTGTAATTCGCATGTCTCCTCTAAAACAGCTCCAGACGTTTGTCTGTGTCGAACAATCAGCCAAGCCAGAAAGAAGGCTGTGTTTAAAGCCACTTTATCCAAGTGAAACTGAGGTCTTTAATTAGTAAGACAGCCGCCTCCTTCCTTTTTGCACTCCCAGATGGCTTTGCATTTGTTTCTGATCGGAAATCACAGCTCGGCTGAGCCTCACTACTTAACTCGTGTACTATTTATTCCCACAAGCCATGTCTGTTAATGCTGTTCATGTGTACACTGTGGTGGATAACTGTGACTTTTCTGTGTTATAGACACTAATTAGGAAGTTTTATCTTCATTTAGTCGTAGCTGTCAGCTTTAAGCAACCTCGAAGAATATATAGAAGATATAAGCATTTACATATTTACTTGTCTGTTTGAATTTTTCCATATACTGTAGTACTTTAAAGAGTCCTGAATGAGTTGACGTTTAGTTACGGTCTTTTTAGAACAATCGGATTTACCAAAAAAGATTTACCAAAGCAGAAAGCTGTCACAAGAACACAACATGCATCACAACTTTCTCAATATGGAACTGCCAAAAGTGACCACAATGGGCATGTGAGCATCAGAAATAGACCATGGATGAGTGTGTGTCACATTTTTGGAGAAGAGATTGTTCCAGGATGTACTTTGGTAAGCAGACAAGCTGATACAGTATTCTGCTGGAAAGCCTTGGGTCCTGGCATCCATGTGTATGTTACTACGACACTTTATTGTTGCAGATCAGGTACACCCCTTCATGGGAACGGTATTCCGTAATGTCCCTGGCATTTTTTTTTTGTCATCATGATAATGCACCCCACACTGCAAAATTTGTCTGAGAATGTTTAAGAAACATAACAAAGATTGTTAACTTGGCCTCCAAATTCCCCAGCTCTCAATCCAATCAAGCTTCTGTGGGTTGTGCTGGATTAACTAGCGCAATCCATGAAGGATCTGTTGCATCTTGATGCCAGATTCTACATCACACTTTCAGAGGTCTTGCAAAGTCCATGCAATGTATGTTTGGCACTGTGGCTAACATTTAACAGGTATATAGTATGAAACATCGGTTAAGTAGACTATATGGCCAATAAATAAAAAAATAAATAAATAAGCACACACTGTTTCATTGAACCACCTTATGCTTTAATTACGGTATGCATCCCCCACTGCATTATTTTGCTGAACTTATGCAGTGCCCCAGAATATATATTTTCATCCAGAGTTACAGCATAAATTTTGTCTGAGATTTTGTATTAATGTGTGGAGAGTCAAACCACGCTGGAAAGTCTTCTCCAACACATCCCACAGACTTTCAGTGGGGTTACTGTACGGTTAGGGTATGATTTGTGTGGAAATTATTTCTCAAACTCTTCCACATTTTCAGCCTGATGAATATTTAATAATAATAATAGTAATAATAATAATAATAATAATGATGATGATGATGATGATGATGATGATTGTTGTTGTTGTCTTCCTATCAGACTTCCTTGTCTGTGCCATCAGGGAATAAAAATATCTGCTGATGTAATACAACAGAATGATCATTTAGTACATTCAGATCATGAGTTGACTTCATTTTATTGCCACATAACGTTGCTGAGTCTAGACCTGACCAATTGGAGCATCCCCAGATTATAACGCTGCCTCCAGAAGCTTGTACACTGGCCACTATTCATGATGGGTGCATTGCTTGAGGCTCTTCCCTTATTACCCTGTACTAGAGTCAATCTGGGCTCACCAGACCACATGACCATTTTTGGATTGCTCCAAAGTCTAATCTTTATGCTACCCAGCAGACCGATGCCCTTTTTATTAGTCTCACTAATAAATGTGAGGGGAAAAAAACAAGTGTTTTTTAATGCCACACAGCTGTTTTTTCTCAATTCTGTGAGTTCTTGTCACAGTGAAGGCGTGTGTGTGTTCTTTCATGTTTTTAATAAGGCATTGGAAATTTCGGAAATCAATTCCTGTAATTTCAGAGAAGTCTGTAGTCATTTTCATATTTGAATAATTTGACGCTTTTAAAACGCAGTAACACCTTTTTTCAGGAACTTGGGATATGGCTTCTGGTTGTTTAAGAAATGAGAAGCTACTCAATGCATCAGTTAGGGTCAAAATAGTTGGCCTGCTGAAACATGTTAATAACTAAAGTAATTATATGTCTCCCTGAAATTTAGTCGTTGGAATTGTTTATATTCATGTCCTTTTTAATGATTTTAAATGACATTTTAAATGACAAGGTTACAAGGAATTTAAAGATTTCAATTCTTAAAACGGACCATTTTGTCTTGTTTCACAATTGAACACTTAATCAATTATCTTGAAATTAAGGCTGCACTGGTAAGTTTAAAAAAGAAAAAATTCAACAATAAAAAGAATTGATTTAACTGTGTCTTTAAATTCTTAAAGTGTCAGATTGTTCAAAATGTGTAATTTTTCCGCTTTGTCTCAAGCAAAAAGAGAGCATGTAGTAGTAGACAGTGTGTTGGTTAATGAACTCATTTAAATAAGAATGATAAATAAGCCTGGTGAAGAGTTTCTTTTTCCACATTTTCTGTCACTTAAAATCTTGTCATTTTAAAATTCTGTTTCATTTGTAACAAAGACAATATGAGATGGGAAATGACTAATTGTGAGTGTTCTGGGTTTGGCCATATTTTTCCACAAATTGGACACAAACCTATCATTCCACTTTGAGAAATAATAATACAAAATAATACAATTAGACCATTTAATATGTTTTGTTTAGATACAACATTTTATTGTTGTAAGTCTTAAATATGAACACACAATATCCATAAAGAAAAAAACATGAAGCAACAATTACTTTACATTTTCATTTGATTTGGTCCTCCCCAGGGAATCATGTACTGTAGGAGAGATTTTTTTCTTTTTTCTTTTTTAAGAACTCGGTTGGGTGCCATTTTTGAAACAAACTTGTACCAAATCCCTCATCCATGGTAAAGGTGTGGACTCCGGCCATGCACAGACGAGCACAACTCGCCTTTAGGAGATAACACGGTGCAGTTACAGGTTCAACTTCTTTCAAATGGCTCAGTTCTTCAACCCAGATTACAAAGTTCACTTTCTAAACACGCATCACTAATGGCCCTAAAGAGAGGGTGCAATTTAGGTTTAAAAGTTCATGCGCTGTAAAAAGGTGAAAAGTGATTTCTGTGCTTTCATGATGCTATTAGATAGAAAGAAAACTGTATTGCACCTACTCTTAATAGAGGCCAAAATCTGATAGAAAGAAAAAAAAACAAAGAAAAAAAAACAAGGAAGGGACAAAACTGTAGTGTTTTACAGTATATCCTCATAATTATCCACATACAAAATTCTACCATAAAACTGTGAGAAATGCTACATGTCTTTAATTTTAATTATACCTTGTGCTTGAAATCCACCACTGCAATGATAGATACATTTTTCTTGCACTTATGTTCCAAGCCATTTGCTCAGAACTGTCTTATTTGCTGGAAATATTTCAACATGTGTGATTTATTTATTCATATATTTATTTACCACTTTTTCATTAGATTTTTTTATTTTTTTTTTATTTTAGTCACCAAGCACAGTTACCGAAGTCTTCCTGTCATATCAATCTGGACATGCACACTGACTGTAGGGCAGAAAGAAATCATTTGAGTTTCATTTTGTGTTTAAAGTATTTTTTTGACTGGGGTTATAGCAAATATTCAGGCAAAACAACAAAAAAAGTAAAGTGAGGCATGACAATAAAAATGTATAGATGCTTAAGTAGACCACACACCTGCTCTTTAATGAGACCATTTTAAAAACTCAGATATTGAAGGTAAAACGATGACAGACAAGTTTACTTCATCCTGCCTAGTACAACATGTGGAAAGCACACTACTTAATATCAGATTTTACAATAAACAGGTTTTTTTTTTTTTTGAAGTTACTCTAATGCAAAAACTCATTGCAAATTTCTGAAATAAATTACATGACCAACCAGAGCAGCAACATAAAATAGAAAAGTCTGTTGCATTTTATTAAACTGGTTCACAACTTTAGTAAAAACAGGTGCATATTTTCCCTTTGTACAAATAATATGCATATAGAGAAGGGACCTTAGTGACCATGAGATATGTCAGAATGGGAACTTTTATAGAATTACTGGAAAAAAAACTGCATTATAACACAAAATATATAGGGATGTGTTGACTTATCAAAAAAACATTGTTTGAGATACCGCAATAGTAATACTGATGCTTTTGTATTGCCACGACTCCGAACGAAATTAAACATGATGTGAACTGAAAGGTAGACGTGTTAGCTGATAGCTCTTTGGGCTCTCTCGGTCAGTGTAATGGAAATGTCTGCTGCTTGGAAAGATTTAACCCCAAACCCTAGGATGCAGCCCTACTCAGTTAAAAAGCAATGAGAGACTGGAGTTTAAATCTATTGTCACTTGATAATATGAATTAGGTGAAAAAAAAGAAAAGAAATTTAATTGGTGTATATGTTACATTTAATTACATCAAATCATCCCAAGCAATAATTTCTTTGCCTGCAGACTAAATTAAGCGTTAGTAGTGAGTTTCTTAATGGTTCTGCAAAATTCACACTTTGCATTTTCATTTTAAAATAAATGTTACGCCACATTGTGTGTTTTTTTAATCATTATATGTATTCATTCATTTGTAAAATAAACCTTATAAATATTACCATGAAAAAAGTACAATGGGGAGGTGCAGCCAGTCTCCCCCAAATTTCTGAAAAACTATAGTACAAAAAAAAATGTTAAAAATAATTGTATTAATTTTTACTTCTTGAGGTCATTGACTTTGATGGCAAACTCAAAAGTGGGACAGACATATGTGCATTTTGCATGGAATAATATTATTCTTCTATTAAGTATGGTTTTGGAAAAGGTTACAACTGGTTAAATGAAATAACTTTATATGCATATATACTGTATATTGGACAAGCCTCACCAGAACAAGCCTATTTCCCATGTATAAATAATGATCTGGGGCGAAAGAAAAAAAAACATAAGTAAAAATATAGTAGATATTTTTAACACTAATATAAAGTAAAATGGAATGATTACTTTATTAAAAAGGAATAGTGGGGAATCACATGCCCACCCTCTGCTCTCATCAGTGGCTGCAGGGGTTGATATGAGTGATGAGAGAGATGGGACCAATTTTAGCCAAAAATCTCTTCACCATCAAAACTTGAGCAGCAGCTGCAGGGCGACGATGAGGATGAGGCAGACAGGTGTGTACGTCCCTGCTGTCCCGCTGTTACCATCTTGAACTGCACCAGGTCCTACAGAGTATCCAGAGTGAATAAAATTATGATTAAACATAGAAAGCTTCACTGTGATAAAAATTTAAATACACAAAGTGCTACAGCTAAAATTAGGACAGTGTCCCTACAGAAATTTTACTGGCCATTATGAGTCCTACCATAATGAAGCTGGTGCCTGAAAGATTATGAGATTGTCATAAATGTAGCGTACTTACAGTAAACATAAGCCTATTTATAAAAAGAAGACGTGGCTCGATTGGTTCTCTTTAAACTGAATAATAATATTTTTATTTTGTTTTGGTATTTTAATAACATCAAATACATATTTATGCATTTTTAGCCATATTCAGAGTTAGTGACTTAAGAAAATGACTTAATCCCATGCTAATATTTTTAAAGGGAAAGCGACATGTATTAATCATGGATCCAATTGATTTTCCATGGTTCCATTTACAATATCAAATTAAAATGTAAATCCAGATTTGCAATGTGTTTGTTTATTTATTTATTTATTTGTTTGTTTTTAATTTTTTGCTGCCAACTATAATATTGTGTAGCAGAAAAGTAAGAGACATCATAAAAAAGAAGGATTATATAATGTGAAAATGGAACGCATTCAAATAATCACATTCTAACAATTCACTACTCTTATACTCTTATATTAACTAATTTTATATATAAATCGTCTTTTTTGAAATTATGATCACAAAAAAATTTGATTCACAATATGACTTCCACTCATATTATTCACAGCCTAAAAAATAGCACTTGATCCAGCACATCATCTAAATTTGCTTTATTATAATAATAATAATTATTATTATTATTATTATTATTATTATTATTATTATTATTTACTTATCTATTATTTTACTCATGTACACAAATAAAGCTATAAAATACTAAATCAATGTCAGGGCATTTTATATTATTAAATTTATCATGCTTTCAAATTAATATTTTAATGTAATTAATTCAAATTAAAATGTTTGTTTAATCCACCTTTTATTTGTAAACTTGTGCTGTCTCCGTTACAACTCACTTTAAGAGTTTAGAATTTTATTCATTGCATATTCCTTAAATATGTTTCCTCAGATAACATACTGTATGAGAGGTTTAAATAGATGATTATTAATAGTGTTATATTTATGAATTTCAGTGTGACAACTGTCACACAGTGGCACTGGACCAATAGTGCTCCTTGCTTAAATCAATATTTGCACAAAAGTCCTTGGTCTGGATCACATGTATTAATACATTTTTTAATAAAGTCCGGAGTTCAAGTATGTTTGAGGTCTGAATACCAAAGTGCGCAATGTCGGTATTAAATCCTTACTGTGTGCTCGCTTCAACTCTGAATATGGCCCTTTATTTTAAGAACTAGCAAATGAGATCTTAATTTGTTTGGAAAGGTTATTTTTTGATAGCTAGATTAGACAGCTGCTGACCTAAGAACCTGTTAGCTAGCTGTATTAGCCAGCCTAAATTTATCAAGTTTATAATTTTTTTTTTATTGTACAGTATGTGTTAAGAGTATGTAGCAATACCTCAGTCTTATTTAGCTGAGAATACCTTTACCCTAAAACAACACTGTCCTATCGCCAAGCAAAGCAGAGCCAAAAATCTGCCTATTAAAATACAGTATATGCCATTAATTTCCAAGCTCCTATAAGCCCTCATAATGTAGGCTCTTTCAAGCTTATCAAGTCACTGACAATACAGTAATTTGCATAAGTATTAGCCTTTTGGTTGGTTCTTTGACTGATTTTATCTGATTACTGATAAGCCTCCTTATGTTGTTGTTGTTGTTGCTGTTCCTGAGCCGTTGAGTAAATCGGGCGGTGGGTTCCATCATTTCTATAGCAGTGGCGGTTTTAACAGGTCCGGGTTACTAGCCCGATGCCCAACCCTCCTCATTTCTCATCAGGACTGGCAATGACAGAGTTTGCCATTGAAAGATTCTGCATGAGCATATTGTTACATGCCTTGTCCATGGCATCCCAGCAGTGGCATGGATTAAATCCCTGACTGGCCAAAGTCTCAACCACCTGAGCCCCCACTGCCCCAGCCTCCTGGTGAGAGTTATATTCCTCTCATATTTAAATGTAACTTATAACATATTTAATTATGGTGTTTTATTTAATAGTGGTATGTTCCTTGGGTAATCCTGGATCAGGAATAATTATATTGAGATTAAGTTGCACTTTAATTACAGTGAGGTCAACTCTGTTGAATTGATTTTATCTGACATCTGATGGCAGCGAATGGTAACAGGACTAATTTAGAAGTTTTATAAAAATGGGTCTGATACTTATGCAATCAATTTTCCCTTTTTAATGCAAATAATTTTGCAATCTATATATTTTTTTATTTTTTTATATTTTATATATTTTATATTTTTTATATTTTTTCACCCACTTACATATTTTTGGTTATTTTGTGCACATTTATAGCTCTTAGTTAAACTTATTTAAATCTAAGGTTGTGAAAGAAATGTATGAAAATTTAAGGAGCATGCTACTTATGCAAGTACTACATACACATACTGTATCATTGTGAAAAATGACTAATTCTATGCAGATCTGGTTAAGCAGGCACACCTTTACAGCATATAATATTAGAATTCTGCTGAACATGTAACTTTGTTATATTTTTTCACTGGAGTTAAAATATTGCTTTAATCACTGTTCCCTGAGGCATGTGTCAGATGTACCTTGATTTAATTCATTAATTTAAATTTTCCTCTCCTTTGCATTTATGGTTAGTAAATTGTTAATGATTGATGTTAGTCAGTCACATTTCTAATCATTAATAGATTAGGGATTAGGTCTGGTAGTTCTGGCTATTACAAACCTTCCCGCAACTGATTGTATTCAGTGGCTGTTTGCTCTAAAACTGATGAAGTCATTTCTAAAAAGAGAAATTATATGAAACAAGGCACTTGTTTCAAAAAAGAAATACATATGAGCAGCAGCAATAGAAAGCAAGAAAGCCAAGAGGCAGCTCAGTTTGTGGAGGGAACTTATAGTGAAAGAAATAGTTTCTCCTGGTGCCACTTACAATACTGTTGTTACTGTCATTATAATTCCCTTTTTTAGTTTATTTTTTTTTCTGGAGCCCTTTTCTTGTTATTGCATCAATGTAAACAGTAGCGAAATCCGCATTGCCTACTCATTACCCTTGAATAGCACATTCAAACTAGCGTATTGAAATAAAATTGAACATTCTGTTTGAGTATAATAAGAAGTGGTTATGTATCATTGTGCAGAAATGTTTTTGCTATTCTTTAAATCACAATGAAAATATAAGTGTTATCGGGAGTCTCTGAATCTGAATAACACCAAAGTGAATTAAGAAACTGTAAGGTCAGTACTGTGAGCATACATCTGGCAGCATAGAATGATACATTTTCTGATTATAGGCACATAGGCATATATATATATATATATAATTTCTAAAACCATCATCCAAAAGTTGTTTTTCTCACTGACATAGTATAACTACGGTTTATTTTCAAATGAAAACAATTCTACTACTCGGTTCAGTGGCAACTCATCCATGAAATCCTATTTAGCTCCATGCAGCTATTTATGCATCATGCTTCAAAATAGGACAAAGGTGCACCTATATGTATGTACCCATTGGGACATGAATCACTCTGCCCAGGGTTCAGGACAGTTAATTACAGGGTTGCCAGGATAGCAAACCTAACAACATTTTTGGAAACAACTTTGAAAGGTGGCATGATGGCTAAGTGGTCAGCACTGTCGCCTTGCACCTCAAACTTGGGGGTTTGAGTCTCATCTTCCATCTGAGTAGGGTTTCCTCTGTGCACTCTGGTTCCCTCTCACAGACTAAAGAGTGCATTCCTCTTTAGCAGGGAATTTATACAGACTAAATTGCCTGTATTTTGCATATATGAATTAATGTGTATGTATTAATAAATGCATGTATTAATGTGTGCATGCCTGTGTGCAGTTGTGTTTTGTATAACATCCAGTTGTCCCCCATTTTTCTGCCTTAAGATCCCTGGGAGAGGCTCCAGACCAACCATAACCATGCAGACAATGGATGATAGAACACTTTCCACCATAAGAAATAATGCAAACATTGGGAAAAAGGGGACAATGGTATGCATAATGTTCCTACATCAGAAATGCATGTGCACAATGGTGTCATTTTTTTCCCCAGGCAAAGACTGAGGAAAAATAAGAAAAAAAATTATCTAGCTTTTTCTGACGTCTGTATTGTTTGTGCTAGTTTAGGTTCTGTTTAATTTATTAGATGGATGGTCTGAAATTTAGCGAAAACCTGGCAACCCTGTTCAATTATATTAGATGTAATGTGTTTTCGATGGAAAGCACATCTACTATATCAAACAGTTAAACAAGGGTATGCTTTAAATTGCTTACAATTAGCTGCTAGACTGTAGGTTGATCACTGCATGCCATTAACACTCAATTACATATTGAAAAATTCACTTGATAGTAGCCTATTGCTTAATTTTCTTTAAGGCTTTGTTCTTATTAATGTTCTGTTCCACCGATGCTTAAGAGGTGCATCCAATTAAACAGTATTTAAAAAGTTTTGTCATTTGCATGTGCTGAATTTGTGCCATAAAATATATTGTTTGTACTGGTTTGGCTTTTGGTGTATTACTACAGTCATGCGTTAGACTTAAATCCAAGCCAGACAGTTTATATAGTTTTACATAATAATTTGTACTGATTTGTGGAGTACAAGACCAATTTGTTCTTGCTTGCTTTTGTCAAACATTGAATACAATTTGAGTTCACGGCTCTTAAATCTCAAAAAACCAAATCAGCACAAACTCTATTTTATGATGCAAGACAACATGAAGAAGTGTTAAGAATTTAATTACTGTAGTACATTCTCAAAACCTATGTACTGTATATAGGTTAAAAAAAAAATCAATATAGTTAATGTAGATTGCTTATCTATTATTTGCTACATATAGCTTGTGTTTCAGGACCATGTGAATACAAGGAAAGGTCCTTAAAATGACTATGAGTGAATTGGGACAAAAAAAAAAAAAAAGTTATACCAAAGTGAAACATGGCTTAAAGCATCCCGTTCAGCCTAGATTAGTTGTTGCTCTTACCGCTCTATTTGCCTAGTAAGATCACTTAGAGGTCAGACTATTTTTGGAAGGGTTGCACTTCTGATGTGGCCCTAATTCTGAATTGGATTTTAAAAAAAGAGAACCAACGCAGGTCTGGTAAAGAACTTAGGTGTCCAGAGCTCACGAATACGAATCATTAGTGTGTCTGCTTTCTCCGAGCTACAGCTGCATGGCTGCTCCTGTCCTTCTGGCTTGCACTTTCATTAACATGCTGTAAAGCCCATAGCCTTTACCTGTGCACAGTGTGGGTCAACAGTAATTGCAGTTTGTGATAAACATGCTAATCAAGGGGCAGGTTTGGTAGCAAGATTGCTGACGAGGCTGAGGATGGGGGCTTTACTGTATGAGCTGCTCTGGGTTATAATTACAGAAGGGCTTAACGAGACAGTGCTGATGGCTGAAGAAAACAGACACTGTCTGAGTATAGCCGCGCAAATGGCAGGGAAATCCAGGTCGGACATTAATCTGTTCGCTTTTCAATCAGCCTTCTGTGAACCAGTGTTCACAGCTGATTATGGGAAAGTAATGGCTGTTAAAAAAGGAAACGCCTCAGTGAGGAATAAACAGCAAACTTCTGTATGTGTGCCGAATGGTATCAAAAGAAGTGGCTTAAATTTGAATTCTGTACCAGAGATATGTTTGAAGTATACTTTTGATTAGACAAGGAGACATAAATATGGACTATAGTAAGATCTATAGTGATTAGAATTTTAGTAGTAGTGAAGTGAGAAAAAATGGCAGATGGTAAAAGACAGAGGTCTGACAATATAATTAAGATGATGCTTCTTTAAATGGACTACTTTATTCCCCATCATTAGTTTGATGTCACTGTAATTGTAACTGTAACTACTGTACCTATGTGAAGTAGTTAACCAAATTGTGTTTAGGGTACAGGTATTTTTGTTTTTTATCTATTTATCGTGATGCCTAGATGCCGATTCAACTTGTATTGTGATTTTGTAAGTATCATGATTTTATAAATCACGGAAAACTTTAATTCTTTTCCTTGTACCATAACATGTGCAGTGACAATAAAGTTGAATCTGATCTAAACTAATCAGATTTAATTTTTCAGGTTTTCCTGACACAACCCTCCCATGTTCCAGGCTGGGGAGCGTCACTGCATGCAGTGGCTGGATATATTGGGGTGTGGCACTCGAATATGTTTTGTTTGTAATTTGTTTATCTTCACTGGGAGCTTATTATAGGGAAATAAAAATACTACAGAGTGAAATACTGCTGTTTGACAAACTTGGCCATTACAGTAAAAGCCATGGTCAGTATAAAGCATCACTTACAGTACACATGCCACATAATTGATAATGATTGTAATGTTTAATAAATATATTTCATTTAAACGGCCAAGAATGTGCCCACATTCTGTTGTGTGACGCAAACTTCGAGGTACATAGAAAAGAAAAGCTGAAATCTGCTTGTCCAACATTTGCATGTTCATTTATATGGACACAAGAATGTAATCACAAAGGGTTTGTGTAAAGACATGATTACAGACGTCATCCTGAAAAACTAATCCTGTCCAAATGGAGGGGGAAAAATGAGGGTTCGGAGAGGTGTCCAATTTCTTTCTGAACAACTGTAGTATCATATGAAGCGTCTATTAAACCTTGTGCTTTGATGATTTTCTGAGAATGCCTTCTAATTTCCTGTGAATTTGCTGGAGCTCACTAGCCTTTTATTTTACAGACAGCGATCCAATTACAGAGCCATGGTAGATTATACTCAATCCTGCAGTTGGATAATTAGAATAATACCAGTTTCTCAAAATCAAATTCAAAGTAATTAATGACTCTCTTGAGAAGACAATGTCATCATTCCCACTCAAAGCGTTTTGAATGTAGGTCAGACATTTCGCATATTGTCTTGACATACAGCATTTAGGCTGGAAAGCACAGTAAGCATTTCAGAACACTTTAGAGCGTTAACAGGGAACAAGACAGAACAAAATGTTTCGTACTTTGCAGATGAGTACTTACACACAGCAGACGGAGGCATGCATAGCCACAATGAAGCCATGGCATGGTGCATGAAGGTTAGACAGGAAAATAGAAAGACATAAAGAAGAAAGAAAAACACATTTAAGCAACAAAGAATGGAAAAGCATTCAACACCCCACTGTGGTCTACTGAAGACGGACTGAGGCATGACAGCACCATGCTATTCCCCCAGCAGCAATCCCGCATGCCACTCAAAATGCCGCATTTATTATTGACATTACGAATTGCATTTCTAAGCTAATATACCCTTTAATAGGAACTGCTAATCACCACTTTATGAGCTGACAATCACATTCTGTCAGATGACACAAGAAAATTATATTAGCCTCTTCATGTTTGGGAAATTTGGGGTAGCAGTCTCACAGATCAATTTGAATGTCACCTCAGCTACACCGTCTCTTCATCACAATGTGGTTTATAGGGAAATTGAAGCATTCATTTATTTGCTCATTTGTTTAGAAAGCATGCATGAACGGGCCCGGCGGAGACAGGGGCTAAAAGGACATGCTTATGCAGAGTACTAACCTTGCAAGAGCGTCGAGCTAGTGGGTTCAATTATTTCTACATCAGCAAAAACAAACAAACCAAAATGGCAGTATAAGAGGCAAAGGCTATATATCAAGCCATAACAATCATCAGTATATACCAAAGAAAAGAAAAAAACAACAACTATGCAGTCATTGGTAATACATTCAACTAGGTGTTGCCTGACATAAAGAATACTTTTATTTATGCTGATGTTGACTTAACACTCGGATCAACCGACATTGCATTGTGATGTGACGGTAAGTCATTTGCTGGTGCTTATGTGACACTATTAAACATTAAACTAATTTAAGAATTGCCACTGCCATAGATAGCATAACATAGCATAACCATTTTAACAATAAGGTAAATTAGTTAGGAAAAACTAAGCTTAAATAGACATTCTTTACAGGAAACAATATATATTTTAAATAAGGTTTTAATGTATATACAATGTTTGTCGGTCTTTTTGACCTTTCAGACTTTCTTTATCATTAACAGCCTAATATAACCCTGAACATTCGTGTGATTATCACCCAGTCATGTGTCAGCAGGGCAATAAATAAATTCAAGCAGCTACAAATAAAGAAATTCTAGTTGATGTACACATCAGAAGTAGTAACAAGGGAAATGTGATCTCAGTGACTTTGTCTCTGGCATGGTTCCCGGTGCCAGACGGGCTGGTTTGAGTATTTCAGAAGCTGCTGATCTCCTAGGATTTACGTGCAGCCTGTCTAACGGAGGTTTCACAAAAATAGTGTCAAAAACTAAAAAACATCACGTCAGTGTCAGTTCTACAGGTGAAAATGCCTTTTTGATGAGAAAGAGTTCAAAGGAAAATGACCAGGATTGTTCAAACTGACATGAAGGTTTGTCCTGGTTACGTATGTTGTAACCGAAATAATCGCTCCGTTCAAATGTGACGAGCAGAAAGACACCTCAGAATGCATAATATATTGAACTGTGAGGCAGATGGGCCCCAACAAAAAGAGATCAAATCAGGTTTGACTGCTGTTAGCCAGAAATAGCCATCTGAGATTGTAGTAGACATATGCTTGTCAAAATCAGACGGCTGAACATTGGAAAAAGACCAGATGTTCCCCCCCCACCAAACTACAGCTATTGTCCAGCTTCATTTTTGGTACGCTGAGATTAGCACTTTCTGAAATGCTGAAACCTGCAAAACCAAAAAGCGTGCAATGTTCAAAGGGACTTTTTTTTCCGATGGTGAAAATTAACTAAAGCTGCATATTATGTTTGCCGCTGCTGCAAGATGATTGGCTGACTGGATAATTGCATGAACGTGCGGGGGAGGTGAGGTGTGATCTGTATGATCCGTTAAGTGTTACCCAGTGATTTTCAGCAGATGAGCTGAGTTGTATAATCTGTTTACATTATAACATCATAAAAGAACAGAATTAATATTGATGATACTGCAATAGATTTCTATTTTCTATGCATTAAGAAACTTGTGCTTGAACTCATACTGTACATGTATAACTTGACTCACCATATAAAACGATGCTCGTGTTCGCACTCCCGAGTTTGTTGATGGCGACGCACGTGTAATTTCCATAGTCTGCCTCAGACACGTTGTGAAAAGTCAGCTTTGACGTGGAGCCAATGTCCTCAATCTCAATGCCATCAAAGCCATTGTGGATCCTGAAAGACAAGGCGGCAAACTGAGGGAGCTGGATCAGCCCAGTGTGATTTGCACCACATCAGAGCTGCCTTTGAACAGCAGGGTGACATTTGTGACAGCATCCGCATTCCATGGCCACAGATGGCAGCCGGCCCGTTACACATTAAAAAAAATAAATAAAAATGTGCAGGAGCCAGAAGACATTACCATCAGCAGCATCCACTAATCGCGGTTTTTCTCTTTGCTGACAACGAAGGTGCGTTTGAGTGAACATATTGAGATGCATTGCATTTAAAATGGGCTTCAGACAGAAGGCAGAGCCTTTTACTATTTAGATGAATATAGAATAAAGAAGATGCATGGAATGTGAAGCTTTTAACCTGTAATATCCGCCGCAATCAAAATGGCACCACAAAATGAGGTGTCTATAGAGAAAGCTGTCAAATCTACTGAGGTGCAAACCTTTGTGTACTCCATAGCACCTCAATCAGAGCTGAAAGGGCTGCCTGGAACAGTCTATGGATTTATACCCTTTTCAAAGCACATGCTTTTGTCTTCTCTAAATCCCCTATTTTTATTTATTTATTTATTTTTTTGGTTGGACTAAATTTCAATATATCATCAGTATTCCTTTAATCAACGGTTAAATAAAATAGCCGACTTTTCAATTTGCATGTAGTAAACTCATTCATATATATTTTCATATTGTTCTTTTTATTATTCTTAAATAATTAATACAGATCTGACTGGATCTGGCGTCCATCTGCAGATGTAACCAGTATAAAGCGGTTATTGAAGATGAATGAATGGAAAAAAGCACACCTCCGTATTCCATGATTGTGAATTACAAATTAAGAATATCATAGCCCCCCCCCCCCCCCCCACTTCAAAAAAAAAAAACC
>JAOVVB010000008.1:6723266-6734086 GCA_028570985.1 Heterobranchus longifilis | reverse complement strand
CATTATTACTGTTTTACTGGAATAGAAGAAATGGAGATTTTCCTTATCATAACATAAATTGTATTGGTTGTAATCACACTATACACAATCATTTTCTTTGGTATTTTTATAAAATATTGAAAGTTAATATTTTATAAAAAATGAAAATAAAAAAACAAAAAAAATTCCATTTGTATTTTCCATCTCTAAAATAGCATAAAAATCACGGATTGTGTATAGTGATTAAAAACAATACAAGGCACGCTATGATGAGGAAACTTCATCTTCATTTGCTTGAGACACTGACTAACAGTCAGAAACTGCATGCACTGATGCATAAATGTTTTATTCTAAAGAAGGTTAAAAGGTGTTGATTGATTTCCTATAATAGCAGATTTGACAAACGCGCCAGCTATACGCAAATCTGACATATAACAATATGTAATTGTTCTAGTATATTATTGTTACTATGGTAACAATGGATAGAAGATAATAAAGTAATTTATGCCAAAATAATAATAAAAAAAAAAAGGACATACAAATATTATGGTGAAAAGAAAGAAAGAAAGAAAGAACTGAGAGAAAAACTCTGAGATAATCAAATCAACTTATTGATCTGGAATAAATGACAATTCCTGAAAGCTCTACCCAGTTCCTTTCGTGTCTCTTACTCTTGAATGGATTCCTGTGGCTTTTGGCATTCTCACGCTCTGTCAAGGTAAATGGAGACATCCATTTATCTAAAACAAAAATCTATCAATATTATTATGCCCCCCATACTATCCTTAACTTTTCACTTTTTTTAGGTTCTTAGGTTGAAATCATTAATATTTTTTTAACTGCATCAAAAGCAGAAAGAAACCAATATCTAGCAAGTTTGCAATTCATTTTAAGTCTAACTTTAAGCAGATAAAAGTACATTCCATTTTTTTTATAAATACAAAGCACAGCATTTTTGACAAATTGTTCTTGTATTGTACAAGAATAACGCACCACTGTCTTTGCTAGTTTTCCTATAACAACATGGTCCTGTTGTGTTTTATCCCTTATGTATATACAGTAGATAACATAAACTACTGTGATCTTCTGCTCCAGTTAAACTCCCTTAAGCTGGGGATCAATCTTGAGCCAGTGTGTTGTTGCAATGAGTCACGACTGTCCAACACATAGACAAAGCCATTGTATCATCAATCGCCTCCACCCTGTGGATATATATTTATTTCACACTTTATTATTCTTGGCGTCCTGAAAACGGGGAAGAAAAGATAAATAATGAAAGTGGAAGCCGGTACAGAAAGCCAAGGGCAGCAGAAGAGAGAGAGAGAGATTGGTAGAACCAAGCTGTACTAGTAGATTATAGCATTCTTGCTACAGGGATCATTTGGCCCCCAAAATGAGCTCCTAAACTCAAAACACGGCAACTGCGCTGATGTCTCATTATACCCAAACAGCTATAGACTAGATTAACACAATCAAGACTTCATAAAAAAAAAAAAAGAAAAAAAAAAAGGAAAAAAGCAGTGTTTTGGCTTCATCTAAATGAACCCAAACTCTAATACTAACTAATGTAATAGTGCTTTAGCAGTCAAGCCTTGCAGACACAAATGGCATCATTAAAAAAACAGTGTCTTATGCAAACCAATTAAAAGCGGGCAATGATAAATTACTAACAGTTCCTCAATTAGTATTATTACTATTGACCTTGTTCTATATCCAGCAGCAAAAGCAATATTCTGAAGCTTTAAAATAACATGGATAATCCTCCTCTCTCCTCGAACGAATCTAAAATGCCTTCATGCGCCATTTGTTGGCTTGCATTAGATGAAAAAACACGATCCAGTCCGTAGGTTCAAACGAGAAACTGCCAGTATTTATTGAAGCTGTAAACATTTATGATTACTTGCTTTGATCAGATGAAGCACAGCAAGCACAAAACCCTTAGCTGTAAGTGCTTCACACATTGCATAAGAACGGCACTTCATAGAATTATAATAACTCATTTGTTGTTATTGAATAGTGAATTAGCATTCAATGCCATGCCTGTTTTGCAGCACTATACCAAGACCGATTCAACTTTGCAGACCTCTTCTATTATGAATATTAATGCTCAAATCTCATATAAAAAAACTCACAACCTGTACCTGTCAAATGAAGCTTCAAATGAAAGATCCATGCACAATTTAACACGATGATGGACGCCGGTTACAATAAAGATAAATGTTTCTTCAAGTATGCGTGGAAGAATAAATCGAACGCCCCGACTCTATTTTAACTTCTACGGTCTATATTTTTAAAAAGTTAAAAATTATAAGTGACGAACAACAGGTTTGGGTAATTTACTAGAAAGTAAGTAAACTGGATCAGATAAATGGACACCCTTACCCAGAACACAAAAGACTGATGCTGCTTATCGTGCAAAGTCTTATTTCATCCTTTTTTTTTTTTCTTTTTTTTTACTGGACTGCAATATGTGAAAGAAACCAGTTTTAGAAGTAGAAGGAATATTGTCTTTCGTATCTCTTGAGCTGCAACATAAATCACTGCCTTTGAAAAGCGAAGGAGGTTCCTCCAAAGATCATGGGCATTTATTCTTTCATTTACCAAAGAGTTGCTGTAATATTGCAAAACAGGGATGCTATTACACTAAGCTTCTGTTGTTCCGATTTCTTCTCAAATTAAACGATTTGTTTTGCTATTAACTTTCGGTGCAGTCTTTGACACAGTGGCACCCAATTATATCTGGTGTTCCTGTAGCGAATTATCTTAATGTAAAGGTTATATGCAAAAGGTGTAGGCCATTCAATCACTGCTACTCAGAAACAAAATCTCATCAATTGAGATTTCTTTCAGCTGTAGGAATGTATGGGTTCGTCTTACTCCCTAGATTCAGATTTAGATAAGCATCTAGTGCTCAACAAGAATTGCAATTGGAAATCCTGAGCATGTGAGGTGCAATGCCTAGCTGCAGATGCAGTGTGGGAGTTAACACTAGACATCTGGGATTATTAAGAAAAGTGTCTGTCACGGTCGCCGTGGTGTTTGTAGGTGTGATGATTCATATCTTCAGGCTGTAGAGTCGTCCTACCGAGTCAGGTGTGACTGGCAGGAGGATTGCACATCAATAATGATATAGTCCCTTTCATAAGTATTCACCCCCCTTGAACTGTGGATTTTTTTCTGCTCCTTAAGAGTCACACTTGATCTCTTGGCTGTTTCCCTGACTAGCTCTTTACACGGTCACTGACTACTGGTGGATGAGTCACAAATGTGTCATATTCTTTCCATTTTAACATAATGGGTTCAACAACACTGCATGGGACTTTAACGTTTTTTATAATCAAACCATAATATCCAGGATTGTGTCCTTGCTTTTACAGCTCCTCTGTATTTATAAAGCTTGTGGTTTAGGGCCTCTCTCTGGACAATGCTGCTTTAACTGCACATACTGTAGGTCAATTCATGGAAAAGTATTCCTACCCCTTGGACTTTTTTATTTATTTATTTTTTTTTTTACATTTTATCATGTTGAAACCACAGTCATAAATTTATTTTATTGGGATTGTATGTGATACACCAACACTAAGGGGCACATAATTGTGAAGTGGGAGAAAATGCTAAATAGTTTTCAATTTTCTTTTACAAATAAAAATCTGAAAAGTGCGTCGTGCATTTGTATTCAGCCCCCTTGACCGTTAACTAAAATCTAGTGGAACCAATTGCCTTCAGAAGTCACCTAATCAGTAAATAGAGTCCACAATGTAAATATTGTGATTAAAAGCATTACAGGTAACTTGTGATTAGAGGCATGTGATTTGCAGGGGAAAATAGGAGTGCACCTTTCAGGCACTGCCATGAGTGTAGCATCTTCCTTTTATGTGTGGCTCCCAATGGACACTGCAAAAGTGGCTGAGGTGTGGCTACCAATAGACAAAACAAAGTCAGTAGGGGGTCCTGGACAATGCAAAAGAGGCTGAGGTGTGTGGCCAGGCAGCATCCAAGGTCATGGCGGGTGATATACCAACATCCACAAGGTGGAACCTGAAGGTGATGCAATGTGCTCAGGTAAGCTAAAAGTTAGGCGAATTTTCGAGGTGACACTGGGAGAGAGAGAGGAACTCCTATTACGGTGCCATGAACTGATATGGTTGAAGTGTGGTCCACAGTGCATTGCTTACAGTAGGCTGTGAGCTGATCCAGCTACCTCTGGTCCTTATGAATTAGGCCAGTCTGGACCCATATAAACGTCTGGTTCGCCCTAGATCAGGCATCACTAAATGGCGCACTGTGGTAACAGTAACAGTTCTATCCACACCCTGATGCTTTTCTGATAAATACGAAATAATTAATAAATATACTGATAAGTCATCTTGCGCTTTTCCCTTAAGGTAGTTGTGGTTATATGCGTCACTCAAAAGAGCCAATCAACGTGATAGTTTGCCGTGTATAGACAGAGTGTGCGGAAACAAAAGTGCGATACAGCATGTCTTACTCCAAGAAAAGGGAAACAGACTGATGAAGACTGATCCTTCAAAGATGAACAAACAAAATTAATGTATTTTTTCTTGATGATTAAAACCAGTTTTACTGTATATGTCCCGAAACCGTGCTGATAATAAAAAGCAGTAATGTAAAGCGCCACTATGAGACAAAACTCAGGTCGTTTGAGCAAGCATATCCGCAGTAGTCTAAGGTAAGGCTATTTAAAACACCTGAATTGAGCGTTGGGTATGGCAGAGTCCTTGCACATACATGTATAGTACAGCCCAGCGGTGTGCAAAAAAGGGTGCACTAAAGATTGTTGTTTGTATTACAAACAAATACAAAAAAATGTAAAAGGTCATAAAAGATAGTATTAAAATGCTATGGAAATTTTATAGACTTGCAATGACTGCATATCGTGATTAAAAGCATTAAAAAATGTATAGACTTACAATGACTGCGAATCCTAACACAAACATTCGGACCACGGCTTGAAGAAAATTTTATTGACTGAAATACAGCTACACTTCAGAAAGTTTAGCTTTAGCTATTTAAATTTAAGTGTGTTTAGCTTAGCGAGCTAATGCTACAGTACCTGGTGCTGTCAGAGCAAGAGTAATTACTGCGTGTATGCGCTGCATTCACACGGATGGTCCCATTTCCAGAGCTGTGCTTGTAAGTCGGAATGTGAATGCACAACTGCATTACTACAAACATTTCTTGGATTTATATTATCAGAGCTTTCTGTCTCGCATTCACATGCGTTTTCTCAGTCGGGAAATCATTTTTCACGTGCCGATGGCACCGAAGTGAGGCACGGAATTCTGCGCTCTGATTTGGTTCTGGTACCTACCGATTACATAGGTACCGGTGCCATATGGGAACCGGGTTTCGGTACAGAACCCTAAAAGTAAGGCCACTGCAAATTTTTTTGGGTGGTACTCTTTGTTCAGTTCATTGTGTTTTGGACCATGCCACATAAGGTGGGTTGTACTATTTTTGCCCTCGCTCATATGTGATGAATAGAGAGGTCATACTTGCATCCGATTTGCCCTCGGCCACCTGACACTACAGCATCCTTTATATTTTCAAATACTTCAGTACAAAAATATGTTTAATGAGTTACTAGAAATAGTCATTATAATTAATAATAATAAAAATAATAATAATTAGGTATTATATTACATGTTATGTTAGAAAACATGATGCTATAAAATAGTTGAAACTTTGTTTAAAAAAAGGGGAAAATTTTTAAATAAGAACCTTGCATCCACACTTGTGATTGCAGAGAGGCTGAGTATAACACACACCTCATTTAATGTGCACTCGTCTGTAGTTGCTTCTGGTCTCATCAAGAGTCTTACATTTCAAAAATGTGTACCAGAGTAAATTGTACCTATGAGGCAGTAAAGCACCAAACTAATGAATCTGCATTAAATCAAATCACATTATGTCAACCGTGATGCTGATTTTGAATGAGCATATGGCAAAACACAACACTACTACAGTATAGTACTGAAAGTGTTGAATATTTGCTTGCTGATTAGCTTACGTCTTCATCTGTGAATTCTTCATCTGTAACAATGTACACTATATTGCCCAAAAATATCGCTCGCCTGCCTGCACATGAATATGAACTTAAGTAACATCCAGTTCTTAATCCATAGGGTTTAATATGAAGTTGGCCCACCCATTGCAGCTATGACTCTCCAACTCTTTTAGGGAAGGCTTTCCACAAGGATTAAGAGTGTGTTTATGGGAATTTTTAGACCATTCCTCCATAAGCGCATTTGTGAGGTCAGACAGAGATGTTGGATGAGAAGGGCTGGCTCGCAGTCTCCGCTCTAATTCATTCCACAGCTGTTCAATCGGGTTGAGGTGCAGGCCAGTCAAGTTCTTCCACACCAAACTCGCTCATCCATGTCTTTATGGACCTTGCTTTGTGCGCACAAATTGTCCAAAATGTCTTGGTAAGCTGAAGCATTAAGAGTTCTTTTAACTGGAAGTAAGGGCTCGAGCCCAACTCCTGAAAAACAACCCCGCACCAGTTCCAACATGACTGCACACCAGTGCACAAAGCAAGGTCCATAAAGACATGGATGAGCAAGTTTGGTGTGGAAGAACTTGACTGGCCTGCACAGAGTCCTGACCTCAACCTGATAGAACACCTGTGGGATGAATTAGAGATCTTCTCATCCATCATCAGTGTCTGACCTCACAAATGTGCTTATGGAAAAATGGTCAAAATTTTTAATAGACACACTCCTAAACCTTGTGGAAAGCCTTCCCAGAAGAGGTGAAGCTGCAATGGGTGGGCTAACATCATATTAAACCTTATGGATTATTAATTGGATTTATTCAAGTTCATATGCACATGAGGGGAGACGAACATGATGTTTTCTTTCTATGCGTTACCTGTGACAGATGACAGTTAATAATAAAAACTGTAAAGAGCTCGGCCAGACACCTGTGCAGTATTATAACAGAGCCCATCAAAGTGCTTAATAAAAAAAGGCAGTTACATCGATGTCACATTATCATTACAATTACCAGATTCTTGTACTGACACAAAGGCAGAGAGATGAGGGCTATTCCACAATAGAAGCTCATGAATCATTAAATATTAAAAAAATATATATTTTTTTTCCCTGACAGCGTGAAGCCACACAGTGTGCATTTGTGGAACAGACAGCCTCAAACAGAGCTGATGTCTCTGTGGTGTGCGCTGATAGGCAAACGTACCACCCAGTTTATTTGAAATGTCTACACACCCACACATACAACTTATCTTAGCTGAAACACGACCCAATGTGTTACCTTATTTGAGCCTGATGTGCAATTCGGAATATTCATAAACCTCTAACATGTCTGCAATAACACGTTGCATTCATTGAGACGTGAGACAACAATACGAAGCTTGTTCTTGATAAAGAATTCAATTGGAACATTATACAGTGCTGTAACTGAGCTGAAACTGGGCTGTAAATTTCAGTGAATATACACACACACACACGTACTGTATCTGATGTATGACATAAAACAAGGAAGTGAAACCTCTTACCTTTTTGAGACAACAATTTCCAGCTGATCGCAGGCTCTGGTTTGCCGTTAGCCAAACACATCAGTGTGACGTTGGAGCCTTCGTTTACCACCAAATTGTTTGAGAAGTTGACAATTTTTGGAGGAACTGAAAAGAATGAAAAACAGAGACATTTCATTGTATATTTTTAAAAAAAGGATAAAACTGAAGAGCAACAAATGAAACAAATCAAACACCCACACTGCTTTTTTTAAAAATTTTTTATGAATGTCTTGTTGCACCAGTTGTACTCATGCCAAGTCGATATTACATGACTGAGAATTTCTGGACTGCATGAACTACATGACTTTGATCAATTGGAATATGGTTTGAGTTCACTTTTTTATTTTATTTGTTTAGTTATTTAATAGTAAGTTATATTATCACAATACCCAGATCCTGATTAGATTCAAACTCTAAAACTCCTCCTCATGTATTTTTGCCTTAAGAAATTAAATTTAGCCAAAAATCTGCCTCGGCATTTGAAGCATTTTTAGCATTCGAGCGGACGAACCGAGCCGAACAGAAAGACGGCTAATTTGCGCACAAGTCCGAGAGCCGTTCAAAACTTGTTTGCGTCAGTGGAAAGCCAAGCAAAGCAAGTTTGCATATTTTTTGTGGGTTATTTAAAAAAAATTTTTTTTTTGCATTTTGTGCAAGGAGACTTAGCACCATGGGTCCCAAGAATGTTATTAAGGACAGTAGCAAGAATAAAATGGAGCCACTTTCTGTTTTGTTTTTAAAGCAGCTGGTACTAAAAGGAATCATAAATTAAGGAGAAGTAAGGTTTAATGTCTATTTATTTCATATTTTACTCCATTTACATGTTTCGCTTGTTTCATATGCAAAAAATATCATTACAGTGTTGGAAATTGGTAATACTGGTAATATTTTTGGGTGGCTGGAACGGATTAGCTGCATTTCCATTATTTCCTATGGGAAAATGCATTTCGCAACATTAATTTTCGCCTCATGAAATCACCTCCGGAACGGATTAAATTCCGTTGAGAGACCACTGTATCACCATTTAATAAAAATAAAAGTTTGTACGTATTTTTTTTTTTTTGGAGAATATTTTAGAACACACCTCCTGCAGGATTTTAGAGGAATGTCAACATTTTACCACCGCAAGAGCAAAAATAACAACAAAAACAAAAAAACATGATCCATCATTTAATCATATTTATTCATTACATTGGATTAAAAATTTCCCCTATGAGTCTCTTTAATGTTCTTGTTACTTCCAGTAGAGGTGCTATTTACTAAATCACTCACTACGCGAGCAGTCGCTTTGATTAGGTGGACAGCAACTCGCACAAAACTTATCTGTAAAGGGTTGGATTGGGGTGTTGAGACAAAGAAATCAGGGGTCCAGTGATGTAATCTGTATATGAATCTAAGTGAAAATCAACATTTCTCGCTCCACTTCAAACAATTCCACACCCGACTGAAACCGAGACCCTCGTTTCATCTCAGCTCTTGTTTTGTTTGCCAAAGCATATCTCAGAAATGCCTGGTTGAATAACCCAGAAATACTGGAAACCCAAACAGAGATATGGCATCCAGAAAGCGTTCCATCAGACACCCTTTCAAGTCCTTGGCTTAAAAACAAGCATAAAAAGCACAGGCAGGACTGTGAGCAATGTTCTGAGATGCTGCAATATTCTTTCAGTCTGCCTCAAGGTGCCAATTATGAATTAAATATTGATAAATGTTTGAGGATTTCTTTTTCCCCTTTAAAATGGTAATATTGCTGACTTATTACGCTCACTTTGCACCACCAGAGACATACGGTAGATTTCTGCTAATGCCATGACAAACTGCACCATTTCTGTGTTTTAACCATGAGAAGATATTACTATACTGAGTGGCTAATAAAGGTATGGGGCTGAAGCGGAAATAAAGCTGTTCCAGGCTCTCACACATACTTGCAAGCACTCACAGGCATGCGTGGGTGGAAATATTTAAAAGGCTAGAGATCACCACAACCTTTTCAGGCTTGTAGGAGTGACAGAGAATCATGGGAAATTTCACCTATTGAGTTGGTTTAGAAGGACCTTTCGCTTTTAAAACCTCATCACAACTATCTTAAGCAGAGAGTAATATTATGTAAAAATCAATACATTTTTCATTTAGAATCTTTTATTTAGGATCAGTTAAATGCAAACACGATACCTTTCAGCTTGCTGACTAATTGAATACTTTTGCATTCTGGACATGATTTGAAAGACGTTGATGTGTAAATCATAGATAAAGCATTTATGAGTGGTGGTGCTACAAAATATACAGCGGCTACTTTAAGTGTTTCATTTAGAGCCCGATTTAAAAGTAATAACACAAGGCAAGCGCATTTTGTTCACTGTATGGCGGAGTTCATACACATGCTGATGTGGTGACTTTAAAGCTTTCACAAACCACTCATGCTTATGAGACAATAATTAACAACATATCATCATGAAACAGTACTGCATAATCTCTTTAGCATAAATGTGTATTCACTGCAAGCCACTATGAATCAGCTGATAGTTAAAGTACAGTTGACATTTTTAAAATAGCAGTTAAAATGCATTTCTGCCTGTAACCATCTAGGATTTTTTTTTTTTCCTTTAACAACTTAAGTGACCTTCAAATATGTCAAAAAACATGAAATGATTGCCTCTCGTAATGTCAAGCATGAGGCTGAGAGCTGGATGCAAGTGTAAAGTGTTTATTTAAAAACACAAGCAGTCGAGCAGACAAGGACAAATCCAAAATTGTCATCAAAACCAGGCGATCTTCAAGCGCAACTCGAACAGGCTATGGGTCATAGAACATGAATAACAGTAACATAAAAGCAAACACTAGGGCTCACACAGGCAAGCATGTATAAAAACTGGGTTATTTAAAGAATTTGTGCAGAAAGAAACTTGTGTTAGGGGTGGTTTGGCTTTGAGAATTCTGGGATTTGAAATTCATAGTTGCGCTGAATGTGATACAGCTTGCTGGGATCAGAATCTGGGATCAGTACAGTTTCTGTGTTTCATATTTAAACTTACACTCACCAGCCACTTAGGTACACCTGGTCAACTGGTCATTACTGCAAATATCTAATCAGCCAAGCACAGGGCAGCAGCTTGATGCATTTGTATGTAGATATGATCTGCGTAAGTTCAAGCCGAGCAGCAGCATAGGGAATAAAGGTGGCTTTAAACGTGCCATGGTTGTTGGTGCCAGATGGGCTGATCTGAGTATTTCCAAAACTGCAGATCCACTGGGATTTTCATGCACATCTCTATGATGGTTT
>JAOVVB010000008.1:6673593-6698939 GCA_028570985.1 Heterobranchus longifilis | reverse complement strand
GCTATACTACAGGAAATGAGAGCAGCACCTTCCCGAGTGGGATGGACACCGTCCCGCCCTAACAGGCCAGCTTTGCCCTCAAAGGTCTTCCAATTGTCTATGAAGCCCACGTTGTTTTCGGAGCACCACCTGGACATCCAGCAGTTCAGCGACCATAACCTGCTGTAAGCTATGTCACAACCTCGCATTGGGATGGGACCAGAGCATATTACTTCACACTAAACCCATGATCTGAGCAGCATTCAAACTCCAATCACTGTTGTGAGAGACTGCATGCTTAACACTAAGCCACTAGGGAGCACAATGTTGAAGCTACTAAATGTATATATTACGGCGGCCGAGAAGTGCAAAACAAAATAACAAAACCGAAAACAAAATAACAACACAGAAAACAAAATAACAAAACCGAAAATAATATAACAAATCAGAAAACACAACGACATATCCAGATACAAAATACCAAATGAAAAAACACAATGTCAATTCAGTCAAACCGGAAAAGGTAGGTATAGTTTGCGAATGAAATTCTTATTGCTGACTGGATGAGACATCTGTCACTCAAGACATACAAGCAGTACTTCAAGTGAAGTCAGAATAATTTTTTAAGCACATTTAACACAACTTAGTTGACCAAAGTAATATATAGTCCTAAAATACTGAAATGAATCCTTAAATGAAAATACATTTAAACATCTGTGTGGCTGCAGTACTTCCTGTGTATTTTGAGTGACAGATGTCTTGTCCAATCAGCGGTGAGAATCAACATGCATATGTGTGGTTTGCGAATGAAATTCTTATTGCTGATCTTTAGTGGCAGATGTCTCATCCAATCAGCGGCAAGAATGTCATTCGCACACTACACCTACCTTTTTTGGCATGTTGATTCTTATCACTAATTGGACGAGACATCTGTCACTCTAAATATAGTACGTATATATATATATAAAGTACTGCAGCCACACAGACATTTAGATGTATTTTCATTTAAGGATTCATTTCAGTATTTTAGGATTATACAGCACTTTGGTCAACTAAGTTGTGTTAAATATGCTTTAAAAATTATTCTGACTTCACTTGATAGTACTTCTTGCATGTCTTGAGTTACAGATGTCTCATCCAATCAGCAATAAGAATTTAATTTGCGAACTATACCTACCTTTTCCAGTTGAGTGAATTGTTGTGTTTTCTCATTTGGTATTTTGTTTCTGTTTTGTTTTTTATTTTGTTTTTAAATTTGTTATTTTGTTTTCGGTTTTGTTATTTTGGTTTGCACTTCTCGGCCACCGTAGTTTTGCTTATGTTCTGGCAAAAAGGGATTTGCAATTTGCAGTTTCTTGGTAACATGACCTGCTGCATTTTTTTTTTTTTGTGTATGTGTGTGTGCTATTGAACTCGACGCTTCAATGGCTGTTTAAAGCAGCTATGATGAAAGTGAGAACCACAAATACTTGAACTTGTTCTGAACATTCTTCTATATTGTTCTTCTCGGATTAATGAATAAATAAATAAAAATCAGTGACAAGTTGCTGTGATATGAAAGAAGAAAAAACTCTTCTGGGTGATACTCTCATTCCATCAGGCCACATGCACTACTTACTTTCATTCGCAGTCCTATTATTATAATAACAGGCCCCATTGTGGTTTGTTTCCAAAAATATGAAATTGCATTGTCTGTAACACTTACCACAAAATAAAGGCGATAAACAGTTAAACCGATAGGATCAGACTGAATAAAAGTACCATATGGCGGACCGCTTTGGGTTGCTGTGTTTCAGATTCCTAAATATCCACTGTACCTGCATGCTGTGCTGTCACGACTCAGTGCACCAGCCTACTGCAATGACACTACCATCAATCACATTAACATAAGAGCCACTGAGTAGAAAAAAAAGAGAAATCTCCAAGGTTTTGCGCCCATCAGCATTAATTGCATAATTATCCACTTCATTAAAAATGTAATATTATACCTGGAGTTCAAGGTGTTTGCACCAGATATTGAGGAAAGCTACTAACAAAACTCAATAGTGTATTAACAGTGTATAACTCTGCACAAACCCCAGAGCCACACGTTCTAATGGGTGCACATGCTGCTGATACTCCAGCTCACCTTGCACAATGATGTGGACAGATGTGGTTCTGGGCTTGCTTTTGGTCTGAATAGCGCACACGTAGAGTCCTTCGTCACTCAGGTTTATGTTCTCGATCTTAATGGTGAACTCGTCACGGTTCAGGGTGACCAGACTGACTCGGGGATCCACGGACCACTTATCCTCACCGGTGTACAGTATACTGGACCTGTTCAGCCAGGCTGTGTGCGTCACCACATCACCTTGAGAACAACTGCATGAGAGAGAGAGAGAGAGAGAGAGAGAGAGAGAGGAAAAGACAATGTTATACTTTTGCATAGTAGAAAAGGATGAAAATGAATGTAAAAATTCTTAAACATGCAATGGATTGCATAAGCATTGGCGTCTTCTTTTTCATATGTGCCACGGTAAAACATTTGTTCCCAATTCTTATCTACATAACACTCTTTATCGATAATTTTTTTTAATATCATTTTTTTAAGGAACATACTACAGAACTACAGTAACCGCATAATGAAGATCAAAGAGCTATCAAAAACAACTCTAATACAAGGTCAAAGTTCTGGGAAAGTATCAATCAGGGTTTGGTTACAAAAGAAATCCTAAACATCCCACAGAGCACCATTTAATCCATCCATCAGGTTTCTACACTGACTATCCTGCACAGGGTTTCTAGGGGGGGTGGAGCTTATCCCGGAAACTCAGGGCACAGGCAGGTTCCAGTCTGGATAGGGTGCCATCCCTTTGCAGGGCACATACACACATACAGTACATGCCTGATCATACTGTAAAATACGGGCAATTTGGAAATGGCAATCAGCCTACTATGAATGTGTAAGAAAACTGGAACACGTGGAGAAGAACCCACTGGGTAAAGATGCAAACTCCACACACACACACATACACATACTGACTTGAAGTGAGTTTCAAAACCCCATCCCTGCAGGTCAGAGGCAAACGTGCTAACCACTATGCCAGCATGTCTCCCACATTAAATTCATTATTTAAAACATGGAAAGAAACCATAACTCTGTTTAGAAGGCTGTCTGTGATAACTCAAACTCATCATGTATGCACAAACCAGATAGAATTGCATACAGTAAAGGTTTTAATAATAACAAAAATAATTACAACAAATTCATGAGGTACTGTAACTATTACGGTAAATCCTCACATTAAAAAAAAGTAGAAGAAGAAACAAGAATTACAGCATGATTGAAAACATACTGTAACTACCAGTCAAAAGTTTGGACACACCTTCTAATTCCATGTTTTTTTTTTCTGTTTTTTATGTCCTTATACATTGTAATAGTGCTGAAGGCTTTCAAAATATGAAATAATCTCCCTTGAACAGTTGATTTTGAGCTGTGTATGTTATTTATGCTCTGTAAAGCCTTCATAATGGCTCTAATCTGAGGTGCTGTTTGTTAATTGGTCATTTCTCAGGCTGGTGACTCTAACTTCTTTGCAGCAGAGGTAATGTTTGGTCTCACTTTCCTTGGATGGTGTTAATGAGAGCCGGCTTCATCATGGTGCTTTATGAGTTTTGCAAATGCACTTGACTAGAACTATTCCAGAACAGCTGACCTTCATGTCTTAAAATAACAATTGACTGATTTGTTGTTGTTGTTACTTAATAACATAATTCCATAAGTGTTATTTCATCGTTTTGAAATCCCTAGTATTCCTGTGGAATGTAGAAAATAAATCACAAAAAAAAAAAAAACACTGAATTAGAAGGTGTGTCCAAACTTTTGACTGGTATCGTATATGCACATGGTCCTAAAATAATGACAAGCCTCAAGTGACATAGACGATAAACTGAATCGGTAGAAAAACAATGAACAATGAGCGGAGGAGGAAATGACACCGAAACAATATCAAAACCATAAAAAAAAAAAACCCAAGACAAAGTACGAGTTGGAATTCGTGACACTACAAAGGAAAAAGAATTTTAAAAGTACAAAGGAAAACAGTGAAATGTTATGGTATAAAATAGTAAATATTTATTCTGTACTACAGTACATTAATTTCCGCCATCACCTAATGGGCTAATATGTGTGTTTTCCTCCTACTGTATATATTCCCAGTAGAGTCCGTTTCAGTTCCACTACGATATGAAGGAAAATCACTCAGTGAGCAGAAGGAACAGAGACCCAACAACAGCATGATTTATTTGCTCAATATGTCTGAATCTCTTCATTATGCAGGCAAGTACATCTCTGTATCCTGGACTGAATATGTGCACTACTGGGAAGTCGTCTAGTCCTTGTAGTATTCACCAGACAAATTCCAGCATTGATAGCGTTGAGCATAAGTTTACCTAAAATTGAACAAGTTTGCTCATTAGGCCATGAATTCAGCCTTACACTTCTGTAATCCCCTTAACTTTTTTTTTTTTACAGAGCTATTATTTTCACGGCAAATGCAGTGATATCAATAAAGATCAAATTAAGCATTTAATAAAAGTTTTTTCCCGGTTGGTCTCACACCAACAGATCTGGCTCCTACATTTTTTCGAGCATAGAGACAAGGATCAATCTGAGACGATATAAAAGAAGACTGTTTATCTGAACTATTTACCAACACAGACACCCGAGTACACAGAGATCGAAGCTCGAGCTCCTCCATATTTGTTAAAAGCAATGACCTCGAAAAAAACTTGAAATAATATTCAACATCCTCTCGCAGCTATATTTTATTACAGACAATGCACTCAGTGCATATTACAGATACAGCAGCTAGGTGATATCTCTGAGAATGAGATGCTAATTACTTACAGGCTCATGCTAAATGAGAATAGGCTGTGTCTAATTACAGCTATTCCTAACAGTTAACAGCACAGCCCAAAGCAGATCCTCCTGCTAAATGATAGAGCTATTAAAATCAAAAGCAATCATGCATTTAATTGATTACTTGCCTGATTAGCCATTCAATAGAAGGCAGGGACCACTTCCGATAGTGTTCGCCTGCGTGTGTATGTGTGTATGTGTGTGTTGTGTTTATCTTGCTAAGGATCATGATCTAGTATTTGGCGATGCCATCCAAATTTTTATAACACTCGCTTTATTCTCATTAAGGTACATTATCTCTAGGACAAACCATAAATCATCGTACTTCATGGTGGTTCAATGATAAGTAGAGCGCTGAACTCTTTTAGTTTCCGCAGGGACGCCGATGAAAGAAGTGTGTCTCATTGTGGCTGTGCTTGGCAGGCAGCGATAGTCAAGGGCGTTTGTTATCTTGGGAGACGAGATTGCAGCAGCACTCACACAAGGGATAAAATAAAGAGAGGAGCTGAGATCATCTGAAAGATCAGATGTTTTCCAACAGTACTTTTTTTTCCCCTAGTACAGTGTAGTTCACGCTCCTTGGAAATGTTAAACACATTCTCTTGCTCTTACTCTGATGTTTGGACGTCAAGTCATTTCCTTCCCTGCTTAGAAATGCATGGGTAAACCGAGCGTTCATCATGTCTCCTCATCCAGTGTAACAAACGCGTCCCTTGGTAGATGTAAGTAGCAGGACGTTGTCAGCGGACGGATTTGCAGCTCGTAATAACTAAACAAAGGCGCACGAGCTGCTGCAAGGTTGCGGAGCGGGACAAGGACCACTCAAAGGCAATGAGAGTTGACTAATAAAAAATGCAAAGAGAGAACAACCGTTGCATCCGTAATTTGACTAAACACAGGATGAAATGCACTCACAAGAATCAAAGAGCAATGCTCATTTTTCATGTGGACACAGATAATATGTAAATAATAGATAAGCCTGTTCTGCTCTTTGTGCTTTGTTTAATGTGCAACAAAACATGGCTAATATACTGTAGGCACAGCACAGTGTGTGTGAGCGTGTGTGTGTGTGTGTGTGTGTGTGTGTGTGTGTGGGTGCGCGGCCAAAGATTTATGCTCACTGCCCAAAACCCTTTATAAACTTTATACACTGCTGAACATACACTATAGGGTAATTTTTTTTTTTTACCAAGATCTTTGGACTGTATTCTATATTATTGCTGTAGCGTGTACTTAATCAATCACACCATGCTTATTAAGTGGAAGTTCAATATATACAATTTTATTTTAGAAAGTGCTAAATTTCGCATTGCAACAGGCTCTAGCTGGTGTGAAGAAGGAGGAAAATTCAGTCAACAAAAGTAGCCGAAAAATATAAATAAAACAGATAAAAGCCTGGAAAACACCCTGAACAGGACAACTGGATGGTGAGGAATGGGGCCATTAAAGAACTGTGAAGAAACCAAGAGTTACCAGATTCACTACATAACTGGGGATGCTGAAGCTCTGAGTCTGCAACATCCCCTGCACATTTGGTGGATTTAGTTTAGAACAAGCGGACTGCGGTCCGGATCCGGACCAGTTCCATCTGGACACTGATGCTTTTCTAATAAATGATAATGATTAATAAACCAGAAATCTGGCACTTTTTCCCCTTGAGGTGGGCGCGGCTATACGCTCATCACTTAACAGAGCCAATCAAAGCAATAATTTACAGTGTATAGGCAGAGCGTGCAGAAGAAACAGGAATGGAAGCACCACAAAGCATGGCTTACTCCACAAAAAAAGTAAGTAGACTATTAAAACTGACCCGTCAAAGATGAATGGACAGATCAATACATGTTTGTTCTTCAAACATGGAGGAAGTTTAGCATTTGCAAAAAGCCAGTTTGTTTTAATATGTGCTGAACCTGTAGCGATAATAAAAAGTAGTAATGTAAAGCACCACTATGAGGTAAAACATGGGGCGTTAGAGCAAACGTATCCGCAGCAGTCCGAGGAGAGGGCGTGTAAATACCCAAACTGAGAGTCCAGTATGACAGAGCAACCAGAGTCCTTTTACATTTATTCTTTCCATACGTTTAACATAGTTGCTGAAAATTTACTATACCGTAAATAGTATTGAAATGCTATGGAAATTTTACTTACCATGACCACATGTATTGAGATATTCTGAATTCTATCCCAAACATGAAATTCAGACCTCAGCTCAAAGAAAACTTTATTGACCGGACATCCTTAAATCTTTATTCAGTTCCCACTGGTTTAGAATATATATCAGAAAGCACCTACTTACAGTCTAAATTCACTAAGTCTAAGTCCACCAATACAGTCTAAAATCACTTATTTTTCCTTGTTAAAAATATGTTGTCTCGATGCTGTTTCTAAGTATGTGACTCAAAACTACATTCCCCAGCCACAGTTTTCACTTGATGTTTAGTCCTAAATGGTCAATTTTCACTTGTCTCTTGGTTACCAACAAGGAAGGGTGAAGATTAGTGATGGGTCAGTCATGAACAATTTGTTCTTTTTGAACGAGTCTTTAATATGACTCAGAAGAACGAGTAGTCTCGGAGAGTGATTAGTTCATTTTCTACTGAGCCACAGATTCAAAAGAACGAACGACTCGGACCAGAAGACTGATGAGAAGAACCATTCAATTCTGTTTCCTGTGTAATGCACTGCATAGCGTGTATGAGAGTCACGTGACAAAAGAACGAATGATTCGGACCAGAAGATATGAGAGGTGAGCTGCTCATTCTGTTTATCACAATATGTCCTTAGCTGAATTGTAATATTTTAATTACTGGAACTATAGCTAAAATTTATTTATGTAGACGTAATGGGGGTCTGTTTATTGAAAATGTAAAATTTTATTTTATTTCTGATCAAAAGAACGAAATTAACTAAATGACAACAACAACAAAAAAAAAGATTTGTTCGTTTTGATGAACGAGGTTCAAGGAACCGAGTCACTAAAATGTTCCAAAATTCCCATCACTAGTAAAGACTGGCATGTGCTTCACCCCTCCCTGGTTGGTAACAGAGAGGGAGGGAAGGGGTGTTAGCAACACACCACACAGAGAGGGAGGGGAGGAGTGTTTCTGTTACCAACCAAGGAGGGGTGAAGAATATCATGTGCTTCCTCTGAGACATGTGACACCAGCTACCTGAATCTTTTCAATGAGCTGCTCATATAGTTAATAACCGGAGGAAAGCGTTATCCGACACTTCCGCTTGCGTGAGCTGACAGACACCCATCATTGGTCAACGTCACTATGATTGATGTGAGAGTGCAGGTACGCCACGCTGCTAATCTGCAAATCTAACTACACTTTGATGAGAACGGCTATCTAATCATACACTCTGCTTCTAAAATCAGATAAAAAAATATTTTCATCGATACATAGCATGAAGCTTTTATAGAACCAGAGCAACGCCGTAGCTCTAACTGACATCGAAAATCCATCTTTTTTCCTTTTCTTTTTTTCCTTTTTATTTACCTTTAATGTTGTTGATGTTAGAATCATAGGCTCTCACAGGGAATGACTGGGCTCATATCGCCTGCTAAAGTGGACATTATCCTGTTGTAGGATGAAATAAAAGACCCACAGTGGCCCTTATGGTTGCTCTGACTGGAGATCGCTTCTTTTTGGAATCTTCCCAAAGTGGGTTTTGAATGTGTGTGCATTGCTTAACATGATAATCATAAGAATAATATAAAGTCATTGTCTGCGTTGAGAGCTGTTCTGATGTGAACCTACAGCATTACCTGAGCAAGTGTTGAAAGCATTCCAACGCTGTACAATTGGACAGATGCAGCAAATCAGCATAACCCAATAAATACATATATAATTAAATAATTCTGCCTTATAGTCCCTTATCAGAGCAGACCAGACAGCAAGCCAATTTAATCCAAATGAAGTGTCTCCCCTTTCATCATGTAGGGAAGCATCTAAAAGGCACAGAGCAGGGAAACTAAGCATCCTGAATAAACAGCCTCAACCCATTTTCTGCCATGACATGGTAACGTTCATGCATTATGAAAATATATTGCAGCGTTTCTCATCATGGGATGTGCTCCTGCTCTCATCCTGGCATGGGCAAGAGGAGTTAATTTTTAATGCAGTGTCATCAGTGGCTGGTTCAAAGAAGGTTTAACAATTTCTTTTCTGAAGGAGGGAGGGTCGGTTCTGTGACAGATTGAGATTAAATTTGCATGCGCATGAATGATGAAGAAAGTGCGCTCTTCGAACACAATGCACGCCATTAGAAAACCGGCGCTATTTTTAAATGGGTTTATAATAAGTTAAACGTAATATTTTACACTGCTTCTTTTGTAGAGCAAGGAAACATCTGTGATGCTTTTATGAAATGTCACGCAGGGCGCGTGTTCAAAAAGATTCAGACCACTAGAATGAGTCAGTCGACCTAAAAATATCTAACAAATCCTGTGGAAATATAAGAATGCATCAAAGTATGATTTAATAAATACATAAAAATCTGTGAACACAATCCTTGCCTCGGTTGTGACATGGCCAAGAGACACCATTCATTATTAATCCGTCCTGGATGGAAGGATTGATTTGGCATCAAAGAGCAGCGGAGAAATAAATAGATGTAATATATAACTCCCAGCATAACCTTCACACAGCATGACTGTCAAAGCAAATGCGGCCATGAGAGCTTATCTTATAATGTACTATGGAATGGATTGGAATGGATGGAATTGAAATGGAAGGAAGTGAGAAAGAAAGAATGAAAGTAGGAAAGAAAGAAAGAAAAAAAAAGAAAGAAAGAAAGAAAGAAAGAAAAACAAACATTTCAGATTTTACAGTAAACCACATTTTTTTTAATGTAACACAAACAAAATCATGATAACATTTTAAGATTCACGATTCAGAGGGAAATTGCTTAAACTGTCTAAAAGTCTTCAAAAATTCTTTTTTTTTTTCCTAACGAGTGTGATTTCATCCTAAACATTTTCCCCAAAATAAGGCCTAAATTCATGCCCAGAACACAGATGAATATGACATTTGATGTCTGCTACAGCCGGGTTTTTTTAAGATAGAAGACAGCAGGAAAACAGCTGCAGAAAGTATTTTACCTATGATCTAAAAAGGAAAAAAATGACACTGCAAAGTACAAAAAGTACAATTGGCCAGACGTTTAAATAAACCAAGGCTAAAGCTATTAAAGATACAATCTTATTTTATTTATTTATTTATTTATTGACTTTTTTCCACACATACTGTAGATTTATCATTTCTTTCTGTCAAGTCGATGTCTATTTTGTTTCTCATCAGAGATAACTTTAAAATAACTTTATTTACATGTTTTAGAAATTGACTTTTAAAAGCTTCTGACTGGCCATTTGTCATTAGGAGGAAGTTAATGGACGCACAATGGTGGCTTTAAAAATTTTTGATACAGTACCAGTTTGCCCTTGACAGCATAATGAACCTCAAGCACCTCCATGACCTCAGGACAAACGACAAACAAACAAACCAAAATAATCCCTGTGGATCTTCAAAGGTCCGAGTCCTCCTTAGAATCAATTTTCAAATGACTGAATAAACCAGAAGCATCTGTACAAACAACTTTATGCAAATATGTAGTGACCATGGATAAACAAACTTTGTACTGAAAGCTTCAGCTGAAACCCTAGACAGCAATAAAGGAACTGACAAATAACCTGAAGGGCATCAGGGTACATCCACCATTAACTAAATCCTACATCACTCTGACACCCTGAATCTGTCATGCAAGAAAGAACACCGAAGTCTAAGCCTGGCTAAATAAGTCCCAGACTGAAGTTTGCAGATGATTACTAGCCCTCTAAAGAAATGTTCTCTGGTCAGATACAAACTAACAAACAAACAGATCAACATTAAGTGCGGACCCAAAAATTTGAGGCTTTGAATGTGATGAATACCATTCCTCCCATGGAGATCGCAGCATCGTGTCATGTGGGCGTTTTATGAAAAAAAAAGTCATTGGTGCACTTATAAAAGAAGAAGGAATTAATATAGTTCCAAAGTAATAACAACTGGGTTATCTAGCGGGATAATAATTCATATTGAAGCAATTTTTTTTAAACAACTAAGCAAAAAGTCTACCAAGTGTTTGATTCAAGTTTAAGCAATTAAATATCAAATGCCATGCTTTGTTTGTACCCTAGGCTTCCTTTAAGCAGGGTAAGATACCAGATGTAAAGATTGTGATTACCCATTATTTTCTTTTTAACCAGTTACCTACTAAAGAGGTGCCTTAGCAAGAAAGTGAAATATATCATATTCTGGTTTATTTAAAATAATCCAATATACAGTATACAGTATATACTGTATTTGCATACAAATACAGTGTTGTGCAAAGGTCTTGAGCCACGCCTCATTTCTTTATCCATCCATCCATTACGTATACCACTTAATCCAATTCAGGGTCATAGTGGTAGCAGAAGACATCCCTGACATCCCTGTCTCCAGCAACTTCCTGCAGCTCATTCAGGGGGATCCCTAAACGCTCCCAGTCCAGCTGAGGGATCCCCATTTCTTCAGATTAAATTCAATTAAATTTTGGACAGGCAGCAAAGTGCATACAGGTACAATTTAACAATTTGTTGTATATGTACTGTAACAACCTTAGCAGCTACCCTTCTTGTCTGTTCCAACCATTCAGCATCACCAGTATACTCCTGATCATCTGTCATCATCTGCGCCTGTTTCATACTGGTTCAAACCAGTGCCAAAAAAGTCCTTCAGGAACCCTGTAAAACCATTCATCAAGACTATATATATATATATATATATATATATATATAAAAATGCAATCTTCTTCGGCCAAAATATCAAGAAATAAGGGGTATTTTAAAATCTTTGTATAGTACTATACAGTACGTTCTTATCCTATTTGATATTACAAAGCCAAGAAATAAAGCTCTAACAAGGCCAGAGCCTCCATCAGCGTTTTAAAAATGCTGCACATTTTTTCGCGGACTATTTAATCCATGGAGCTGAAACAGGTTTTAAAAAGTGCAATGTCTAATTTTGCACATTAATGCCTTTTTCATTAGAATGCTGAAGCTAATTCTTAGCAGGATGCCTCATTTCTTCATCGGAAGCGGTGCTTTTCCTGCTTAAGCCACTTGATGACATTTTATTAGCGTTCATTTTTTGGTCCTTTGAACAATGCCGTGTGGGTGATCTAGTTATTTCCTGTTAATAAAAATATATCCATGGCACAGGGGGTGCCATGACTGCTCCTTCATTTCGAGACTTTACCCGTACTATGCTGTTGTTAAAGGAATACTAATGCAAACATTATGCTGAAAAGTATAACAGCCAGCACTCGCCATTAGAGTTAATCACAATGGAACGAGTGGCCACTGGTGCTGAATATCTGACTGAGTGAAAAGTCAGGGTTATTGCAGCTCTCCATGCTGAGCGCGCCTTTATTTCCAGCTCGAGCTGAAACTTAATATTAGACAAAATCCAATATTTTATATTATTTACATTAAACGCAACCTGTAATAAAGAAAACAGGATACGAACCCTTATCTCAGGACTGGAGTAAAAGTATCTTATTTCCCCCCCTTTTTGGTTATCTTGTAGATGTAGCTCAGGGAACCTGGTGGCTAATCTCGGTCTCCGAGAAGTCGTGTGCGTGTGTGTTTGTTTTTCCTCCCCAGGCTCTCAGGGACAGGATGGAACACTTGTTAAGGGAATTGGAGTCTTCTCTACAGTTGTCTCCATTGGAGGAAAACAATTGACATTGTCAGGAGTCACTGCTATCTTTTCCTGTTATATCCTCACACTCTCTCTCTCTCTCTCTCTCTCTCTCTCTCTCTCACACACACACACACATGCGCACACATGCAACGCTCACTTTGCTCACTTTGTCTCTCCCATCACACTCTCATACTGATGAAAGGAAGATGAAAGCCCAGAACCTTTGGTATGAGTTTTAAAATTACTTTGTGTGTGCGTGCATGTGTGTGTTTGTGTGTCGCCTGTGCATGCTGTGCCATAGTTAAAGCAGTGTGTGGCGTGGTAGCCAAAGCTGATGTGAATGAACCATGTTATACTTTAGGCAGCCTCTCGAACACAAGGGCAAGCCACCAGAGTCATCACTCCTGGCCTGCCAGTATAAATGATTTACACACATACAAATGCACAGACACACACACACACACAGGTGTAGCATGATGAATCTGACAGTCTGGAACAAGTAAACACATCTGTGGAAATAAACCTGACACCGGCGCTGGTGTTTGCCTATTAAACATACATGCACTTTCTCCTCATACTGAACAAAACACATCCTCTCCCAGGTAAAAAAAAAACAATGCAATAGCTTTTTTTTTCCTACAACCATCAAGATTGTAGATAATAATTTCTTTAACAAGGAGCCATTTTTTTTCATCACAGGAATGCAATCTCCAGCATTTAGCTCTTAGCAGGTAGCTAAGACGCCCAATCAAAGCTTAAGACCCTAATGATCATAACGCAGTGTACATCAGCCTCAGGCATCCCACGCCACAAAGATCCGCCTGTCTGTGCTGATCTGTGTGTGTCTGTGTGTGTGTGTGTGTGTGTGTGTGTGCGCGCGCGATTACTAACAATAACCGTGATGCACCTATTATTATTAGAAAGTTCTTCAGGCAACAGTGAGAGTGATAACACTAAAGTTTTTTTTTTTTCACAGCAGATGCATTTCATACACATCTTTTTTTGCAACTTTTTTTTCTATAGGGAAAAAAATAAAATAAAAACCTCTAACTGAAACACGACCTTAAGCAAATACTAATCGAATCAATTTAAAAAAATAAATCTATGACCCCGAACTCACATTAGACGTGTTATTATATTATCCAGGACTGAGTCTCTTCCATTCCACGCTTCTCTGTGACATGTCTGGACACATGTTTCACTTTGCCAAACTTGTAATTGTGTTGTAATTGCATTTACAAAAAGCATGACAGTCACCTTGGCATGCACTTAACCATGGAGGGAGAGAGGGAGGGAGGGAAAAGAGGGAAAAAAAATGAAAATAAAAAATTAGAAACAGCGAGAATATACTATCACGCAATTAATGAACAATTAGGTAATCGTTTGGATTCACTCAGCCAGATATGAAGTGTGACAGTGATCATCTGCAGCGAGTTCACCCTGATCTGGGGTCAGCCCGGCCTCCTGGCGCAGCGTGGCGCCCAGGGTAACAGCTTAGCTCCAAATTACCTCGTCTTTTTTAGAGCTCTGTCGCACAGATGAAGGTGCTCTGTGCAAATAAAACCCATTAGAATTCAACGTCATTGAGGAATCCTTGGGTAAGGTAAAGTCTCTCATAAGAGGGCATACTGTAGCTCGTTAGGAGATCTGCCAGGGTGTTTTAAAAATATTTATATATCCAGGTCTACAAATATAGTCACGTGTAAATGTGAGTGCCCCCTCTTTTAATCTGAACTGAAGCAATGTTGTACAGACTCATGATTAAAGTCATACAGGAAACGATTACTTTACATTTTTTGCTACTAAAGGTGGATCTACAAGCTATTGAATAATCTAAAAAAATATATATTTTTTTGTTAGATAAATTATGGCATGGTGAATTTATACTGTATGTTGTTTTTCGTCTGAGGTGGTGTTTGCCTAGGACTAAGATCTGCTACAATTGTCTGATTTTTATTATGTTTTTACACAAAGAAGCACAGAATTAACAGAGGGGGCGGCACATTGGCAAAGTTGTTAGCACTGTGGCCTCACACCTCCAGAGTCAGAGTTCGATTCCTGCCTCGGGTCTATGTGTGTGTGTGTGTGTGTGTGTGTGTGGAGCTTACATGTTCTCCTTGTGCAAAGTGGGTTTCCTCTGGGAGCTCAAGGTTTTCTCCCACAGTCCAAAGACATGCAGATTAGGTTAACTGGCATTCCCAAATTGCATGTAGTGTGTGTGTAGTGGATTGGCACCCTGTCCAGGGTCTCCTGGGATAGGCTCCAGGCCTGTATAAAGGGGTTATCACCCAAATGAGGATGGGTTTCCTGTTGAGTCTGGTTCCGGTCAAGTTTTTTTTCCTTGTCAATGTCACCCTCGGCCTGATCATCAGGGCAGGCTGATCATTTTGATTTAGACATATTTTCTCATTCATTTTATGTCCATTTTCCTCATTTTCTTTTGATTCCATAAAACTTCTTTGAGACAATGACCATTGTTAAAAGGTGTCAATTAAATTAAAATTTGGACAATCTTAGCAAGAAATCGGTCCTTTTAGCAAGAAATCAGTAATCTTGCTAAAATAAAATAAAAAAATTAAATCAAACAAAAACATGACAGTGACCAAAGAAACCATTCGGTAAATTCTTGAAAAGGAAACAATGCACTGTGAACACCAAAAAGCCTTAAAACCCATAGAAAAACTTTTTTTTCTATTTTAAAATGTCAAAAAGAATTTTTCCTTGGTAAAGAAAACTCCAAACAGATCTGGCCAGATCAAGAACCACCTCCAGGAGCTAAGTGTATCTGTGTCAAAGTGAAAAACCTAGAGAAGGGTTCACTAGAGTAAATACAAAAGTTTACCACAAGCTATAAACCAATGGTATACCACAAAAAAAAACTTGCACTGTAAGATAACATCTTCTGGAGAGACAAGGCAAAGATCAAATTGTACCAGAATGATGGGAGGAGAAGATTATAGTAAAGGCAAGGAACTACCTTATGTGGGTACTTGTGCCGACAAAAGCAACAGGATGCATTCCGAAGTGCGCAGACTTAAATAATCTGCTCATCCAAATACTTCAAAACCCTTGTGACAGCACTTTACACTGATAGACAATGATCTGCTTTGAAAGCAGCCAAGGATATTTTTGAAGATAGAAGCAGACCGTTCCGCAATGGCCAAGTCAGTCAGCTGAGCTGAATCCAATTGAGCAAAACACTCCAACCTGGAACCGAAGCTAACTAAAGCAAATGGATGGTCGAACATCACCAAGAAATATAAATGGTATAAGCTATTGGTTTTCCAGATGGCAGGCAGTCAATGAGTCAAAAACATCTAACTTAAGGCATAAGCCATCTAACTTAAGGCGTAAACCAGGCATAACAGGTGGGGATGATGACAGATCAGGCGGTGATTAGTATACTGGCGAGTGGTTGGAACAGACGAGAGGGGAAATGAGGTTTTGTTTAATTTATCTACACAATCAAAATAAATTTAATTAACTTATTGTATAGTACCGTCTATAGTAATGTTATAGAGATTAATATTTATTCTATAACACTCTATTCAAAATCTGTAGTGTTTAAGTTAATATGAAGAAATTAAAGAAAAGATGGCTGACACCTTGGTCTGTTAAAAACCTGGAAATAGTGACTTCTAAGTACAATGAAACCTCGGGTTGCAAATACGAGCCCACTTCCGGAACGAATTATGCTCGTAATCCAAGGTTCCACTGTATAACAATTCCATTACAAATGCACTCTATGGTGCACAGTGAAAAATCCATACATGTCTATTAGAAGGCGAAAGAAAAATGCTGCCTGCATTTGGTACAATGAACAAAGGATCATGGCTTGGTAGGGTCTAAAAGCTGAGGAGAGCTACATATAACAGCCATAGAAATCTTAAGGGTCACAGCCTTAATGCACCTGTGTATGTGTGTGAATGTGCGTTACTGTGGAAGAGTGATGAGAGATGCCAGGCTAAAGTCTCACCCAACTGTATGAACTGCATTCCCGTGTAAAATGAATGATCTATGAGTCCCCTTTTCCAGCACCTCTCAGAGATAACACACTTGAATCGGCTGCATGGAGAGGCCCATGCTCGGAGAAGCGATTAGCCAGGTTCAAGGGGGCCAAGGTTAACCACAGCTGCAGTTAGAGGTAAAACAAAATATATGATTCTCAGCAAGATCCTTTTTTGTTAGTTTTTACCCTGTTTATATACAGTGTATATATATATATATATATACACACACACACACATATATACATACACGCACACTCTGATTTAACCAGACAATAAAACCAGTCGCAGGTGAAAAAAATATTGCTTGTTACAGTGGCAGCTATAGAAGAATGGGATGTGTTAGCCAACAAGTAAACTGTCAGTTTTCAACATCAATGTTTTGGAAATAGTAAAAATGGGTGAGCGTAAAGAACTGAACAACTTTGATAAAGGAAAAATAGTGGTGGCAAAATGACTGGGTCAGAGCATCTCCAAAACAGCATGTTTTGTGGGGTGTTCCCAGTATTCAGTGGTTAGTACCTACGAAAAGTGGTGCAAGGAAGGACAAACAATGAACCGATGACAGGGTGATGGGCGGACAAGGTGTGCTGATGTGCATGGGAAGTGAAGGCTGGCTTGTCTGGTTTGAGCCCACATAAGAGCAACTAAAGCAATATAAAAAGAAAGATTGCATTGAGTATCAGCATGGCTGTGATGCAGCCGTAGACACGAGTTCAGAGGTGATTCGGAACGACTTAGAAGCAATTGTAGAGCTGCTCTCTCCTCAATATCGCAGACTCTACCAACCTACTTTAACCATGGCCTGAGAACGACAGTTAGTGTAATTAACGGTCATTAGAAGACCTGTGATGCGGAGTGATACGTATACTTAAACACTCCAGCGCTGTTACCGTCTATTATCACCACTCATGAAATGCTTCACGTCCGATCACTAACTGTTGTATAATGCACATTACAAATTACTGAAAAAGTTAATGCTTCAGAGCACAGTGCATTGCAAATTGCTGTAAATAGGGCTATGTAGCTGAAGATTCAGTCAGAGTATTTATGCTGATCCCTGTCCACCGCTGAACGCACCTACAAAGGGCATGTGAGCATCAGAACTTGATCATGGACAAGGGAAGAAAGTGGCCTGGTCTGATAAATCACAGCTGGACACCTTGGTGTGTGAGCTGGGAAAGAGATTATACAAGGCAAGCCCAATGGCAGTTTGATGCTCTTTGCAATGTTCTGCTATGAAACTTGAAAAGCGTTTGTGGTATTCAAGTGGATACAGCTTTGACATGTTCCACCTACCTAAACATCTCTGCAGACCAAGAACACCCCTTCATACAGTATAATACCCTGTGCTGCCTCTTAAAGCAGGATAATTCTCCCATCCACACGGCAAACATTGGTCAGCAATGGTTTGAAGAACATGACAAACAGTTCAGGGTGTTACCTCTAAATCTTATTCCCCTGATCTTAATCTGAATGAGCATCTTTGGAAATTCTTGGACAAACAATGTCTGATGCATGGAGGCTCCACCTTGCAACTTACAGGACTTAAAGGATCTGCTGCTAAACTCTTGATGCCAGAACCCACAGCACCTCTTCAAAAGGTCTTGTGATGTCAATGTGCCAGCGAGTCAAACCTTGCTTTTAGGCAGGTAGTTCAAATATTATTGCTGATCAGTATATGTACACGCTTATGAAGGTCTAACAAAGATGATCTAATCTACTCCTTATTCTGATTGCATGAATAGTTAGAATCTAGTTTAAACACCAATGCTGATACTGGTTTCTATCCTTCTGCAATATCTGTACATTACTACATTTGCACTCATTGTTTGTTGGGCTGTATTTGAGTTGAGAAGTTACCATTAAAATTGATTTGTGACAATAAAAAAAAAGATGACTCTATACTACAGTACGTACCAAAAACAAAATGGAAGAACTAATCTGTCATGCACTCTGTTATGTTTTTGTGAGGTAGGAGCAACTGGTGATCCTAGAGGAAGTGACACAGAGAGGTGGTGGAACATGTAACCTTATAATGGGAATCCTGAAGCTGTCAGAAAGCAATGCTACCTGCTGTGCCATTCTTATGTATTAACCAAGAATGAATCATTTACATGTGAAATATTCATGTTAGAGCTGTTTGAGAAACCCCCCATATGAAATGTGAATAAATGTAAGCTGTATTATGCTCACACTCAATTTGATTGGTTGCATAATTGGAATTATTTGACACATATTTCATTCAAAAGCAGTACACTGGATGCTTCTATCGCACAGTGGAAATTGCTTTGCATTTTAATGACCAGAATTCGATAATGAATCGGTTAGTACTGAATCACTTAGATGCATCTCAATTCATGCTGCATATATTAAACATCTGAAATATATTGTAAAATCTGATTTATATACAGCTTATTCCATAGAAAAAGAAAACTTTTTTTGTGTGATGTGTTTTGTTTTTCATGCTAAATTTGGTCTGGGCCAATTCCCTCTCAGCAGCCAGCTCTCTCTCTCTCCTATCATACTGCATTTATTACATTTATGGCATTTGGCAGAAGCCCTTATCCAGAGCCACTGTCATTTATCTCACTATACAGGTGATGATCTGAGCAAGCGAGGGTTGAAAGCTATGCTCAGTGGCCCAACAGTGGCACTTTGAGAGAGCTAGGGTTGGAACATGTGACCTTCCGATTCAACCTCCTAGCCACGGAACTACCCCTAATCTTACTGTAGCTGCTGATGGGAGGTTATTTTAACATATGCTTCATCCAAGCGATGATCTCCACATATGAATCATGACTTTTCAGCCACAACTTTTCAGATTACAGCCCAAAATAATCATCAAACACTCGGAGCAAAGATCTATCAAGATCTATCTGTTATTTTCCACATATCTAAGCTGCAGATGCCCTTTGTACCTTGTGTCACCTAGAGTGGACATTTTTGCAAATGGCTGTCACATTGGCTGGAATCAAACTTGAAAGCTCCCACCAACAAAGGGGAATGATTTTCTGTTGCGCCATTCTTGAGCCATGCTAACTATTTTGTTACTAGATGAACATGAATAGAAGAAATTACCTGATTATATAGAACATAATTACTTTTTTTTTCATAAACACTCATTCAACTCACTTATTCTCAGTACTGTTTATCTGGGCCTAGAGTATACCAAGGGATTCAGGGGCACAGGACAGGATACACCCTGGAAGGGGTTCCAGTTCATCAAAGGTCATAAGCATTACACACTAATCTGCATGTCTTTGGACTATGATGGGAAGCTAGTGTACCCGGATGAAACACACTGAGCACTGGGGGAACACACAAACTCCATGCAAACAGACCCACAGGCAAGTCAATAATTTTTTTTTGCGACAACCTTTTGCTTTTTAAAAATAGATCAATGTGCTCATGTCTCTTTATATAGAATTATATAGGTAGCTTTATATAGAAATATTCTATAGAGAAAACTAGCTGGAGTAACCTGACAAACAGACAAGTTAATTGGGATTACTTAAAAGATGTGATGCAAAGTAAATCATTTTAATAGACCGTCTAATATAATCTTAAAATCGAAACGAGAAGCAGCACAGCTCAATGAGGTTCAGAGAGCACCCAAATAAACACAGAAAAGTTTCCAGTGCGTAACTTCTGCATCGCTAACAGTTGTGTGCTCAAATTTAACTCCACCTGCAAACTTTCCCCTTTGCCCCGTTATTTTTTATTTTTTTTATTTTTTTATTTAGCAGTTCTTGGCTTTTTGACTCTGCCTCAGGGCCTGCCAGGCTGACAAGATCTGAGGTCACATAGAGCATTTAAAATCTCAATAAATCACAACATTTAGAACACTTATTTCTGCAAGGTGGAAAAGAAATAATGCTACGGGTGAGAGGGCGAAGAGAGCATACCACATAACAAAAAAACACACACATCTTGGGCAATTGCTCTCCATTAGGGAGAGAAGGACAAACTGAGCCAGAGGAGTGGATAAGCTGGACCACGTGGTACTGTAAGTGAGACTCCGAATCCTTCTTTTGCATAAGTCTAGCCTGAGTGTGTCTACAGTAAGCCCACAGCTTGACACAGGCGTCAACATCCCCGCCTGAGAATCTTACAAAATAGAGGTTGGGATGTCAGAAATGATCTCTTCTAGAGACTGTGTGATCTATCCAGCAATCTATCCAATCTGTCTCTCCACCATATAAGTCAATCCATCATGTCTGTAGTAAACCTTTTTTTTTGTTTTTTTTTTTGCTCTCACTCTTGTATGTCATGGTCACAGGGCTGAGGACCATTAACAGACTCTACTAATGGCTTGGTGGTGTTTTAATTTGTGTAATGGTGTTGTGCAATGATAAAAAAATAAATAAAATGTAAGCTGGTTTACTCACGGATTGTTTTTTGCATAAGGGCTTAAATTAATATGCAATTTCGGGCTTCCTGTAGGAGGCATGAAACAATGGATTCTAAAACAGTGGGTGGATATAATGGAAACACATTCATTTGCATGTCTTGTGCAATTTAGTGATGCTCAAAGGGTTTGATAGCACAGTTATTACTTGAGCTTTTTTACACGTTGGGTACGTAGGTGTAATCTGATGCGAAAAATGCGCGATATCTGCTGTTACTGCAAATGGGGGTACAGAAAGTGTAAAATATCATCCTCAAGCGACCCGTGGCTTTACCAAATGTCTGAGGCGAATAAACAGCTTTAGTCATCAGCTCTCCAGGCAGCATACATGTTAAATAACAAGTACGAAGACATGGACAACTACATGAGCGGGGTCGCAGTGCATAAACTTCTAATTGCATAGACACATGCACACGCATGAGAGTTCAGTTATCTACGGAGATGTGATAAAAGTTATGTGGTCATATGAGTCATCCTTTATTATGTTCTCGAGTCCAAGTGGGCGAGCGCATGTTAACAGTACAGGCCTGTATGCTGTATACTGCCGCGATTTGGGTCAACCTGTCCCCTTAGAGAGAGGAGTCTGCAAATCAATACAAAGACAGTAAACATGCTGAACACATGCTTAAATGATTTTACCAACTTTATTAGCTCACTGATAACTCACTATTTAGCTCAACATCCCCAGTGACATTTTTCTTGCTGGAAATGTCACATGAGTATGCATGTTTGGTAGAGCCTGTCAGATTAAATAACACTCCGTATTACTCTCCCATGTCTCACACTAATTCCTTTTGCTACAGAGATCAGTGCACCATTTTTTTTATTAACAAATAGAGAAATTTTTAGTTCACTATTAAATGATGAATTCACAGAAACCAGCGTTTACTCTTGTATTGACTGATCCTATCTTCACCTTGATCTATCGATCCTTTTCCCAATAACATGTGATTGACCGAGACCGCCGTTGGTACTGTTTTTAAATCACGTCAGACCTCTGTATGTGCATTTCACCCTGCCTGTGTAATACCACTTTCAAGGTCAAAGTGCAGTTTCAATGTACTCTTTTTTTATTCTGAACACTGGCCCATCATCTTTGTCCGTGCAGTAGATACATAACTGAGTATAGTTTAGTATAAATATAAATCATATTTACTGATCAGCCAGTGCACTATAATGCTTGTTATTGGGAAGGTCCCATTTCCTTCGCTACCAAAACAGTAATGACCTCTGTGTGCTGGCATGTTTCTATTGAAACCAGCATTAACCTTTTCCTCAATTTGAGCTAATTCTATTGGACCTGACTTCACTGGCCAGTCTTCGCTCCCATGTGCATCAGCAAGCCTTGGCCATCCATCACCCTGTTGCCAGTTCACTGGTTTTGCTTCCTTGGATTACTTTTGGTATGTCCTGACCACTGCAGCCTGGGAACATCCCACAAGAGCTGCAGTTTTGGAGTTGCTTTGACACATTTGTCTAGCCATTACAGTTTGTGCCTTTCCACAGTAGCTACATTTTCTACTGTACATTTTACATTTTCAATATCTTTTAAATTTTTGCAAGTAAACCTTTTTTCCTGAAGTTGATGTATAAGGCTTAAGGATTTGAGTGACTTCGACAAGGGCCAAATTTTGATGGCTAGAGGACCGGGTCAGAGCAATTCCAAAGACTGCAGATCTTGTGGGATGTTTCTGGTCTGCTGTGGTCACAAACTACCAAAAGTCATTCAAGGAAGGAAAAACGGTAAACTGGCAACAGGACCATGGGGAGCCAAGGTCTACTGATGCACATGAGGAGTGAAGGCTGGCCCGTGTAGTCCGATCCAATAGAAGCGCTAGTGTAGACCAAATTGATGAAAAGGTTAATGCTGGTTGTGATAGAAAGCTGTCAGAACACACAGTGCATCACTGTTATGGGGGCAAAAGGAGGGACCTACTCAGTGGGTGGGTGGTCATGTTATTATGGCTGATCAGCCAAAACACTAACACTCACACCACCACCAAGTGAATCGAATAATTATAAATTATACACCAGCAAACTGATGGCAGGGTCATGGGCACCACCCACCCAAGGCTCACCCAAAATAAGTCAATGCTGACAATGAAAAAAGGCACCAGAACACCCAATGCATCACAGCCCAGCAGGTATAGAGCTAAATTCTGAGCTTCCTAAAACCTAGGTGGTTATAATGGTAATGTTTTTATTGTTGGCTAATCAGTGTATCAGACAGGTTTGAAAGGTTCACTTGTTGAGACCAGAGGTTGAGACCAATGCAATGGTAGAACGATGCCATGGAGTGATTGTGATTATGTTAATAAGTATGAATTTGTTACGCTGTAGAATGCACATAGTACAGCATCCTTAGTAACTGCATAATAAGCTTTACATCTTTTCCTTAATTGTTGTGGGATGTGTTGGGGGGGGTATTAAGTACATTTGTTTGAAAATATAAAATGTGGTCTTGTCCAAAAAATAATATAATGTAGATGAATTCGTAGAGCTGTCACAGGCATAAGTCATGGAAAGCGTTTTCCCAGTGTTTTGCAGCACATAGTGATAGGTTCATATTTAATGCACTAGTTTTGTGTGACACATTTTGCTTTAAAAAGCAAGCAAATAATAAAACTGCTTTTAACCAAAAATGCTGGCTCTATTTGTATTTAGGTATTAAATAAAAATAGCGCTCTACCCTTCCCAGCATGCAAAGCACAATGGAAAAGATCACACAGGTACTGGAGTGGAGCTTCTTTAAGAAGTATTTTTATCCAGCCTACGCACTGTGGCATTCGTACAACGCCTCCCATCCGTCAGCTCACAGTCCCACAGGCCCCTAAATATATTCCTGTCTAATGCTGCTCTTAATTATGCTTAGCTGATAAAAGGAATGATTTACTCCAGATCAGTGACCAAAGCAATGTTAAAATAAACATCGATCCTCATCAAAGGGAATACCTTCAGCTAGGAAAAGTTAAGAAAGAACAAAAGCTCAATGACAAGCACTTGCTGACATTCAGCTGGTAGCAGGTGCAGGCAGATGAATCTTTTTTTTTCTTTCTCAATTTACACACCTTTCCTCTCTATCCCTTCTCTGAAACAGGTATGTGCCTGGGAAAACTTGGGAGCAAAGAAACATGGGTGCATTCAAAAGCAAAAGGCATGAAGACAATCCCACAAGGGTAAATGCAGCCAGCTGCAGAATGATAATATGGAAAGGAGTGGCTCTAGATGGCGCTGTCGTCTCCCCCCAACCACCCCCCCTTGAATAAATCATTCTCTCCGGCTCTCCTTTTGCCAGGGTGATTGTCGGGTACCACCATGATGGAGAGAGTTCTAGCAGTGTTCAACAGACGTGAGGGAAGAGTGAAACAGGCGAGGCAGCAGGCGCTTAAAAACAGAACGCTTTGTGGTTTCAGAATGCAAATTCAAACTTCCAACATCAGCCGCACTAGGCTGACAGTTCACACTTCAGCAAACCTCTGACAAAATAATCTGAGACAGAGGCCAAATCCCACACGTGTTCCTTTTGGACAGATGTAAAAGACATTGGGTATATACATCACTGTTTAGATGTGTGTGGTGAAGAGGTGTGGTGAAGAGGAAATCTATAATAAATCTAAAAAAAAAGAGATTTCTCAACTTTTTTTTCCTTTTCTTCAAAAAAGAAAAAATGCTGTTATGACAGCATTCCCATGATGTTTGTGAGTGTGTGTGTGTGTGTGTGTGTGTGTGTGTGTATACTGGTCTGTGATGATGAATGACTAAATCTGGAAGGTCAAAGGATTGATTGATTGATTCATTTACTTTACAGCTTTGATAGCAGTTCTGGTTGGAATTTATATCACATTTTTATATATAACATGTTCCTTCTAATACGTGTTTCTATGGTAACCACTCATTCAAAGGGAAGACACCCAAACAACCTGAATAGTACTGTATATATATTCATATATGGGAAACATATATATACAAGGAGGAGAGATTGTGAGCATATTGGTAGAAGGATGCTGAGGTTGGAACTGCCAGACAGGAGGTCTAAAGAAAGACCAAAGAGGAGATTTATGGATGCAGTGAGAGAGGACTTGAAGTTAGTTGGGGTAAGAGAAGAGGAAGCAGAGGATAGGGTTAGATGAAGGCAGATGATTCGCTGTGGCGACCCCTAAAAGGGAACAGCCGAAAGGCAAAGAAGAAGAAGAAGGGAAACATATATATATACAGTGGAACCTTGGATTACGAGCATAATTCGTTCCGGAAGCAGGCTCGTATTTCAAAACACTCATAAATCAAAGCATATTTTCCCATAAGAAATAACAGAAATTCTATTT
>JAOVVB010000008.1:6657624-6673493 GCA_028570985.1 Heterobranchus longifilis | reverse complement strand
TTGGATTTTTACAACATTATTGTTGAAATACACAGTCCTGAAAAAGGGGCGTTTCTTTTTTTGCTGAGTATATATTACATTTTCAAGTTTTTTACAATTTACAAGTTTTGTTATATTTTATATTTTGGTCTTATTTTCTATAGCTATTTTTCTATAGCTAAAGTTTTTATATATTTTATTTTGTATTTTATTCCATAACTTATTTCTTATTGATAATCTTTTTTTTAAAGTCACGGGCAGTTGTATAAGCATTTCACTGCATATCGTACTGTGTATGACTGTGTATTTGACAAATAAAATTAGAATTTGATTTTTACACCATTTCAACACGCGCAATGTAATAAGAACTTACAGGACTAAACAACTGTGTTGTCAGAAAAAAAACATCATAAAACATTTGCTTGGGAGCATAAAGATTGAGCAAAAATATCATGTGGCAATGAAATGGGGTCATCTGATACTGGTCATTCATCATACTGAATTTTCCTCGCTGATGACCTGGCCATATTCCTGAATGACAATGACAAGATTAAACGAACACATATTGTGAAAGAGTGGAGCATAAGGAATCATTTCCACACATGAATTAGCCTCCACAGCGTCCTGACCCTATTTAAAGTCTTTTTTCTATACAATGAGTCGCCTTTCCCATCATCAACACGTGATTTCATTCAACAAATAATGCAACTCTGAATAGAAAAAAATGTTGTGAAATTGCATAAGTTTGTTGAGGAATGCCATGGTGAATACGAATAATTAAAGCTAAAGGCTGAACAATAAGAGTGTGCCTTCTTCCTGAGCCAGGCAATGCAGATAAAGTGAGACTGGGGTGAATCCTAGAATAAAAGCTGAAACCACATATAGAATCCTGTAGTAGTTTCTACAGAGGGGACAAAGGTGAAGGGAGTTAAGAGACAAAAAGAATTATAGTGTTTAATCTCTCTTACACACACACACACACACACACAAACACCCAGTGACACTGTTTTAAAGGATGTCCTTGCAAGAGTCAAGTAAGCAGCAAGCACATTCATACACACACATATACACATTCACACCTACTCACACACACACAATAATCACTCAATAACATCCCGTTTTAAAGAATGTCAAGTAAGGGTCAAGTAAGCAGCATGCACAAGTATACACATGTTTATGTTAGAGATGGGAGAACAAAAAATCCATTCAATTATAAATCACCATTCTTTTGTGTGGCGATCCACATATAACCACGCTGACTGCAAAATCAATGTCAAAACTAAAAACTATTAGTTAAAAAAATGTTTATATTGAAAATGAACTGGTCAATCAGCAACATACCAAAATTGGCTGGTTTTTAGTTTAATTGGGTGTGACCGGTGATTGGCTGATCGGCATCAGATATAAACAATTCTGTACCAAGCACAGAAGCTTCCGAGTGTCGCAACAGAAACATTTTTATGGCATTAAATGATCAAAAATGGCAGCATTAAAACCCTATAATCTGCCTTTTACTCCAAAAAACTCCAAATTAGTTTGAGACTAATTTGGGGTTTCTTGGAGAAAAAGGCAGATTGGAGGCTTTTTCTCAAACCCACTCCATACACAGGCTTACACAACACCACTCAAAACACCGAAAGTCATGTTAGAAACCCTGCGTGCAGCCGTTAGAAGCTACATTCTCCCTCGCGTGCTCTCAGTCACACAGGCTGCATGTTGACTGTCCAGTTGAGTTTTGAGACTTTGAAAGCGTTTGAGGTGGTAAAGTGTTGATGTTTCTTTATAATTCTACAGGTGGCACACTCCAAACTATTTACAAATTATGTGGAAGGATTTCATTATTTTAATTTGTTTAAAAATAATTATTATGGCAGATAATATAACAGAGATGCGTGCTGCACAGTAAAACTAGCTTTTTTGTTTCATTTAATTATAAATGTAATTATAAAATTGTATTTTGTATTGTTTAAATGCTGTGTTTGGGTTTTAGGCGAGAAAACTACTGTTATCAAAATGAGCAACATAAAAAAAAATGTAACAAAATCAGGGGAAAATATAATATCAAATCAGGATATTTATAAAATCGATAATCGCAATTTTAATTGAATCGGTACCTAGTTATCGAGAAAATGTCACATTGGAAGGTGACAGATTTTAAATACACTCCACACACATGCACAGTTTTCAGACATGTTTAAGACTTGTTTGTACTTTTTTTTCCTAAAAAATATAATATAATATAATATAATATAATATAATATAATATAATATAATATAATATAATATAATTTTTATAGTTATTAGTCTTGCTGGTAGAGAAGCATCTTCAACCCCCATCCACTAAATCAGTTGACACATGATGATAAAACAGTATTAGGCAAACGCAGTGGGTTGAATTTTGAAAGGACTATGTGCAAAATGTAGTTAATATTTAAGAGTACTGTATCAAGCAATTTTTATAATAATGCAATTTTCCCATTAACAAGCTACTTCTTTCCCTTAAGCACTTTCCTATTTGCAAAATCAGTTTAACATTTTAGACCAAACAAATAGTAATGTGCATATTTTATTGTTTCTAAAACCAAGTTTAATTACTTCTGGTTAGTTCGGAGTGTAGGGGTGCAATGGATCCTAATTTGGATAGTATTAAGGTTTTGGTTTTGGTATCTATTCATTAATTGTAGAACTGAACTAACACTTGAAGCAAGAAAATTTTGCACATTGACTTAAATGAAAAGAGCATTCATAGTCCCCGACTTATGAATGAGTTCCATTCCGGGAGTATGTTCGCAAGTTGGATTTATTTTTCGACAAAAAAATTAATAAAATGAGTCTTATACACCTTTGACACAAATATGCAATGTAAAGAATACAGTGTCTATTTTAGGTATTTTTCTTTTAAATTCCGCAATTTGTTTGCATCTATGAACATAAAGTGCAGTATGAGGTATGATGATATGAGATTTTTTTATTTATTTTACTATCGTTCAAAGGAAGAAAGTACTGACCTTCTTTTGAACAATAGTGAATTAAAATAATTGTATCATTTTAAAGGTAAAACTTCCTTTATTCCTTATCCCATCTCTTTTAAATCACCTGCTACACTAATGCACTTATCCACATGTTTCACTAGTAGACAATTTAACTTGGCTGATTTTCACAGATCGGGTGTTTCATTTGCTAAATGTTTCCGGAAACGGCCGCAGTGGTCATTCATGGACATATGGTCTTCTTTAAAATGTATGCACCATTCAAATGTTTTACTGCAGCTAAGAGTCTCATCACTAGGGCCGCTTAATTATGGTGAAAGAGAGAGAGAGATGTCTGGCTGATAGTTTGTCGGGCCTTTAAGGAAGGGTGCAACGGATCTTAAAACACACAGTTCAGATTGTATGCTAGTTTTGAGACATGAACCAAATTATTATTTTTTATTTAATTCTAATTATTTTATTTATTTTGCTTTCTGTGTGTTGCTTATAGAACTTCTACAACACTTAAAGGAAAAAACGTTCACCTATGGTTAAAATGTTTTAAAATAAAACTTAATTTAAATGAAAAAACATTGTTTAAGATGTTGAATTATTTATTACTATCAGAAAATAATAATAATAATAATAATAATAATAATAATAATAACAATAATAATGGTTATTTTTAGCATCTTTACCTGCAAAACAAATATGTACTACAGTAGTAGTGATATTCGTTACCCTGCTTTTTTATTGTTGTGAGTGCGGAAACAATATTTTCTGGCCATCTGTGACCAATTGAGTATGATCTGGCAACCCCTCTGACCACAGATCAATGGCTAGGAAGAGCTCGGGTGAATGAGTGCGAACGCAAATTGGAGAGTTTTAAGACAAATTGGAGAGTATGAGGGCACAAAAATTTCCTGAACCAAATGAACCTGTGTACCGACCAGACTGACCGACTAGGGAGAGGTCTGTACTGATCAGGGCTTAACTACAGCCTGTCATCTTGTCATTTTAGCGCGAAAATTGCTATGAAAGCGAACGCCACACAATAACCATTTAATCTCGATTATCTTATTTCCATAATCGGTGGAATTTGACTGTAAAATTTGATTAATTGCACAGCCCTACTTATTGCTGCTCTGTGCTTGAAGTCTTTTATAAATGTCAATCAGCTTTATGCCTTCATTCATGAGAAAGTTCATTACAAGTGAAAGTTTGACCTGAATGGCTTTAGTAAAATTACCACCCTTACGCAAAACACTGAGTGCTGTATTACAAATGAAATGTGCTTCAAGTGTAAAGTTTTAAAGAGCTGTACACGGTTATGCAAGGTTACCGTAAGCTTTTTCTTTGTCTTTCAGGACATATGAATTGAGAGAATTGTTTTTCACTTATATTTTGTTGTTTACTTTATGATACTGAAAACATTAAAGAAAAAAGCCTGCAATTTTATTTTAAATGTTATTTTCTACTCAGGTAATGTTAACTGCTTCTTACTAAGAATGTGCTGAATATTAATATTTGGATATAAATAAGAGTTAATAAACAGATATTCAATTAACTGCTAGAAAAATACAAGTATATTACAATGACACAATTATGAAGAAATATTAAATATTATTACTTTTAAAAATATGAAAAAAGATTCTTGTTTGTGGTAGTGCATGTGTTTATTTTTGACAGGCTGAATGCAGATAAATAATGAACAGAAATACAAAAAGTGGATGTTATTAAAAATGCATTTTTCCTTTCTTCCCATGAGCAAACTGGCTGCCCACTCTTGCCTGCATAAAAGTGGAAACTGCTCCAGAGATTCTTTTTTTTTCACTCCCTCTAGCACGCACATCACTGTGCTGCTCTCTCCATTTAAATACAGCCAGAGGCAGCTTTTCTTTTTTATATTTTTGCCCCAATTCATGTCAACATATAACAAATACTCAAGTAGTGATTCCATTATCACTGTCCACAATACTGGTGCATAAATACTTAAAGACTGCACTATATTTTAATACCTGGCCACATTTACACTGTAAAAATGAGGTTAACTGTCAAGACAATGAAATCCAATTTGAATTATATTCCTTACTTAGAGGTATTAATCTTTTTTCCAAAATATGTTTTGCAGTAAAACAGTAATATGAAATATATTTGTAACTTTGTCTTTACCAATAATTGCTTTTATCCCTAACCATGCACTAACAATTTTTTTTTTTTAGTACTTGTGCTTTACCCCCATTGGGTCGCCACATTGGCTCATTCGATCCACAAGATCTGGCACAGGTTTTGTTGCAGCCTTCTATTTTCTAACCAGGCTTGAGACTTTTACTACATGCAGTTGCTGAGTTGTATGAAGCGTTGGGTTAAGAATCTTACCCAAGGACCCACCAGTGGCAACCCGGTATGACCCGAGCCTCGAACCACGGACGCTCCCCTCAGGAACCAAGAGCTTCAACTGCCTAAACAACCTGAATAATACATTCATTATTAATCAACAAACTCTTTGTCCATACCTCTATAAGACAAAGAAAATTGCTAGATGTTCAATATAGCTATAGTATGTACTTGTATACGCTTACTTACAACATGACATTTATAATTAACGAGAAGAATTTATCAGATAACGAAGCCATTTATATAGAAACGATCTGTATAATTACTTTCCCCAGAGATATGGAGTACACTATGCCTGGAAATTATGCCAGACAGAAAACTATGGACTTAAAAATGTCAGTAGCGGGGGGACAGTGTGGTTAAACTCTTTTACTTTGTTCCCTTCTTCACTTTCATGGTGTCCTTGTGTTTAGGTAGCAGTTTATTGGTCTCAAGCCAACTGATAAAAACACACACACACACACACACACACACACACACACACACGCACTCCATTTGCATTCCATTTGTTATGATGGCATCATGTGTCTTAATGACTATGAAAATCCACTGCAGTCAGCACAAACACTCGTGTTCAAGAAATTCATGTCAAGTGCACACTAGGAATGTTGATTGTCCCTCAGCTCTTGTTTAGCCGCTGTATGCCAACCCATGCATGGCAGTTAAGCAGAGTGAAGGCTACTTTCCTGAACTGTGAATAATACACATCATTATTTCTCATACAGCACCACCGGGGTGGAGGTTCCTAATGAGTGTCACTTTAAGCGCTGTAAATGCATTCATACAGCCTACACCAGTCCATTCATGACATCTAAATACATGCCTTGGGTAAATATACTGTATTATATACTCTGGGAGTACATGACAAATCCAAATATCTGGTGACATGACAAGCTTTCTCGTTTGCTCAAACAAAACGACTGTAATTTATTCACATACTAAGTTTGTTCTGAAAAATATTAAACTGTTGATATCCTCTTACTTTCTGTTTTGCAGTATCACTAAAATGGAAAAAAATTATCCCATCAGAAAGAAAATCCAATATGGTAGAAATTAATATCATGTTATTTTTTTTTAACTTGGATGATCAAAGAATCAGATGAAACACTTGAACCATATATTACTGTAAATATATGGTTTAAGTGTTTCATCTGATTCTTTGATCATCCAAGTTCAAAAAACAACATGATATTAATGTGTTTTATGAGCTGCCATTACCATTTTCGTGGATGCAGAAGAAGAACACATCGAATGCCGAAAGCTCTTGTGCTTGACTCTATAATAACAATAATAATAATAATAATAATAATAAGAGACAATGGAGAAAACAACCACACCCAATTACATAACATCCCATCCTTGAAATTTTATTATAATAATTATAATAATAATAATAATAATATGGTGGCAAAGACCAAACATGCACTGTGTGTTCAGCAACACATCGACAATTCGTATTAAGCCCAGTGCACAGGCTTTCTGTACATTGTTAAAATAAATACACTATTGTGTAATTAACACAATTTTCCCACCAGCAGCAAGAATTTCTTAAAAATAGATCGATAAATAAATAAATATATAAATAATAATTAATAACACCTGGGCTGTTTTTCATGGTTGTCACTCCATCAACAAATCTCTGTCAATAAAGTCTCACTGTTTAAACTAATCAAATAACCGGACAGATTTGCATTTCATAAAGTGTTATTTATTTCAAGCATACACCGCGGCTTCAAAGAAACGAGAGAAAGGTGTCTTAATCAAAGGACAGTTGGATGCTGAATTTTACCATATGGTCTCTCCGCATATTAAATTGAACAATAAAGGAAAATCATTACTTTCGGAATCTAACTGATTGTGCTGGCAGCCTCAGCCCAATTACCGTCTGTTTGTGATTGAAATGGTGTAGGAGGGCTGAGAAAACAAATGGCTCAACAAATGCACAGCCAAGGCTTCGTGTCCTTCTGTTCCATTATCAACATTGATTTCTGCTCATTCCTGCTTTCCCTCTCTATTTATGTCTCTTTTTTATGTGTCTACCTGTCAGGGTTTAATGTGTGCTTTATGAGCACGACTTTTTATACAGTACTGTGTGCTTATAAGAAAACAATAACTAAAACCCCGTTATTGATGAGACACAGAAAATAATGCGACTGATAAAAGTAACAATATCCTGTTAGTACAATTATTTCAACATCTCAAGAGATTGATAAACAAGTTAACAACTTAGATAAGATAAACAACTTAAAAATACGTTTTTTTGTTTTGTTTTGTTTTTTCAGAATTATTCTTGTGCGCGCACACTCCGAGACCTTGAACAAATACACAATGTGACCATATAACAAGTGGGTGGTCATACACGCATCTTTCCATTTCTTTTCACCACATAGACATGTTGGACCTTACGTGCACCTTGAAGCTATTTGCATAAGAGCTTGTGAATAGCTGAGTTTCTGTCTACCTCTCCATTCCTTCATAATAGGGTCTCTTTTAGTGCTTTCACAGTCTTGGAGCCCTGTGTTGCCTGACTTGCAAGTGCACTTAACACAGTTGAGCAGTCTGCCTCAATATAATGCCGCTGCGCACTATTGAACTTTGCCACACTGCTGTGCTCCCTTGATGCCGCCTCTCCGCCTACGGGCACGCCTGGCACCTACCGTGACCTAACACTGTACAAGGACCGAGACGCTGTTTAGGGGCAATACTTAGTGGAGTGTAGCCAGTGAAGCCTGTACTGCTGCCTAACGGGTCATTACTGCGTGCTTTGTCTAGGCTCATCAATCCAGGGATACTTTTATGCATTGTGACCTTTCACTTTTTTCTGATGACTGACATAAAAAAAAGAAAAGAAAAAGCTTCACAATCTTTGATATAAACAAGACTTTATGTGTGTATGCAATGCTCGCTTTAAAAAATACACAAGCAATGCAAGATCGGCCAGCTCGATCACCTGACACATGACCAGATTTTACATGGCTCGTGCACACTATCAGATGTCTGCACAATACAAATACAGTGATGGAATAAGGAAGCCCATCTGTTGACTGTGGTTTTGTTTCCAGTGATGAATCGAAAGTGGACACCCACTCAGCACATATGCTCCCATGCTTTTAACTAGAAGGGAATGTTATCAGAATATTCAGTAAGGTATTTGACAGTACAACGGTTGGGCTGGAATGTTTAAAAAACAACAATATTACAATGTGAGAAAAATGGTTACGGTAATAATAGTTCAACTAGTAACATCTTTGAAACACCTCTGTTAATGCCATAAACTGTGTAATAGCAGATCTGCCAGAAACATCCTAATATATGTTTAGTTCAATGCTGCCTATTTAAACCGTTAGCTACAGTAGGTTCTCCTGCTGTTTATTTCAGAGCATGATTGCTTTTAAAGCCTCTAACTTCAGTGTTTAGCAGAGAGGTTTTCAGATTTAGTCTGAAGGTTCACTGCAGAGTTACAAACTACCCCTGTGTTGAAATATTTAAAAGAAAAAAAGTCTGAAATCTGAAATCAAACAGAATAAAATCAGACGGCCAGATACAGACATGAACCACAAACGTTTTTGAAACCAAAAGCAACCAAAGTAATGGACGGTCCAGGATGTGGAGAAAGAAAGGATCTGGTCATGAGCTCATCAGTCAAGCACAGTAGATCATGGTAAAGTCATGGCTCGGCCTCGCATGGCATTATCGAGGGTGTAACTCATGATGTTAGCAGCGAAATGAATTCAAATGTCTACAGAAACAATTTGTCATTTACAAAGAGATTTGAATGAACTCCATCATGCAGCAAGACAATGACTCAAACCATACTGCCAACAAAGGTCTTCATCAGGGGCACGAATGTGTTTAGACTTGCCAAGTCAATCACCAGACCTTGACCCAATAGAGCGGTGAGACTGAATGAAGAAACCCCATGAAATAAATGAAACAGTGACATATTCTGCGAGACATTTCCTCCTGGTGAGACAACCCATGCCACAACAGCCCTCGCAGTAAGTGTGCCACTTGATAAGCAGGTCTTTATACTGTAAAGGGAAATGAACCTTCAAGCATCCATGCAGATCACTTTGCTGTTTGTTGAGTGAATAGCAAACCTCTCAACTCAAAGTGAACAGGGCAGAAGATGCAGAAAATAAACTGCTCTGAAAAGCAAGATTCACACTGGATTAATTCAAGCACCATCGACACAACAGTGATGGTGTTTTTTTTTTTCTTTTTCTTTTTTCCTGATAACACAGAAAATGCGATTGCGACGAACCACTTAAATAGGAACACCTGTACCCCTGCTCACTTATGCAACTGTCTAATTAGCTCGTCAAGTGGATAGCAGTGCGACGCATAAAGTCATGCAGATGCTGGTTAGGGGGGTCAGTTAGTGTTCACAACATACAGTACCGCAGAATAAAGAGGTAAAATGTGATCTTGAAGTCAATAACTGCCTGATGGGCTGCTTTGAGTTTTTTTTTTTTTTAATGGTGATCTCTGGGACTTTCACACACAACAGTCTAGAATCTCTTCTATAGTGTATACAGAATGGTGGCAGAGGTGGTGGGGTTTGGGGGGTATGGGTGTCAGTGAGGGGCAGGTCTACAGGCAGAAATGGCTCATTGTTAAAAGAGTTTAGAGAAAAATGCTCAGCCAGAAAGGCTACGGTAATCCCACACACAAAAAAAGCATAAAAAGAAGATGAAAAGGAACGAAAAACATGGAACATGTCAAAGCTTGTGGAAAATGGACTGCAATAGCAGAGCACAACATCCAACCTAATGTATGTAGATGCAAATGACAGTGAGGGAATATTTGTTCTTTCACTCAATAAACTTGGTGTTGGGATTTGAGGAATGTTGTTGTCTTTTTCCCTTTAAAAGAGAATATCAGTATCCTGTAGGAACACCGCTGCTTTTTCAGAGCACTACACGATAAAAGCCTCTCCTTAAAGCTGTACTTCAGGTATATTTATTCTTGCCTGTGTCTGAGTGTCTCTTTCTGTTTGAAGAAAAAGGGGGGCTATAAAGTCACAGGAAGCAGGAAAAAATATCAAGCTAATCAACACCTCAGAGACCTTTAGCAGATTGTAGTCGCCTGTTCTTCCTTGGGTAAAGAGTCATGGAGTCATGTTCATGGAAGACAGACATAATTTTTTACTGTTTAAGTGGTAAAATCATGTATTCTGCATTATGATTTAAAAAGATGCGTGATGCAGTCACACTCAAATATAGATTTTTAAGGTATTATTCCTGGAAAAAAAGAACATCATCTCAAAGTCCATGCAGTGCTTGGTATGCCCTCTGTTGGTCGTTTGACAGATTTTTAAAAGAATTTCCAAAACCTTCTGACAAAATATGAAATACCTCTAAAGTTTGGTTTAATCTGTCCTACTAACAAAAATTTCATGTGTTCTGATGTTCAATGTTGTGTCATTCTGATGTTATTTAGAAAACCTGTACAATGTGAGTCAAAGATCACAGATCCTGCATGGACGCCAGCGCTAAGTGTTTAACCAGTGGCTTACAGGGGTTTCCTTATTAAGCATGTCCAGTTTAGATGGGTTTGGGTTTATATCATATTCGGTTTATTATATGAGTTTACAATGGCCTCGCACCTCCAGGAATGAGGGTTCGATTCCTGCCTTGGGTCTGTGTGCATGGAGTTTGCATGTTCTCCCCACGCTTGGTGAGTCTCCTCCAGGTACTTAGGTTTACACCCAAAATCCAAAGGTACGAAGATTAGACTAATTTCTGTGTTTATGAAGCTGCTTTGTGACAATGACCACTGTTAAACACTTTCGACAAATAAAATTTAAATGAACTGAACTGTATTCCATAACATGGAATATAATTGCCATTGCCAGATGGTCTGATCAATACTGATTGCCAACTACACAGCAGTAAGCTGGTGACAGGATAATGGGCACAGAAGTCCCACCCATGCCCACAGAGACCAAAGGCCAGCCAGTCTGGTCCAATCCCACAGAAAAGCCAATGCAGCACAAATCGGCAAAAAAGTCAATGCTGGCTGGAACACCCACGCACAGAGCCCAGCAGGCAAAGAGCCCAAGGCGGTTGACCCGACCGGGCCTCCAAACTTTAAAATGATGAATACAATCTGAAACTAAAATATGAAGAGACATTCAAATGAGAAGAGCACACGCCTGATTAGAGATTAATACATGCAGACTCACAACAAACTCCCAGGCGAAGCATATACTAAAAGCTCTGTACAGAAGTTTTATGCTATTTCAAAAAAAAAAAAAAAACCTGTCACACAGATGAAAATGAATAACTCTAGACCATCAGCTTTTTAATTTCCATAATTCATCTTCAGGGATCTGTGAGATGAGTGCAGGCGACGTGACTGTTGTGATGTTTAAACACCCATAGAAAGCTGCAGGGAAAACAAAGATCAGACTACCTTGTATGATTCCCTAAACATCTGTGCCGAAGCATGTTTAATGAGAAATGCTACTTTAAAGGTCAGCTCCCCCGCCACGGTGCTCCGGTGAACCACATTACCAACTACTGTATGCCTGGATCCACTCCTGCAATTACTATTCCTTTTTATTCTTATATACTTGCATGTTTAGTTGGAACTGATGCAGATTTTTTTGCTAATCTATTTTAATAAAGGAATATAGTTCGCCATGACCCTAATCATGACCTCAACACTATGCCTTTTTCTCTTTTAAAACGAAGAGTTCTCACTGTTGGATTCAATATGTGATACATAAAAATAGAAGCCATTATTTCATACAAAAAAAAATAAAATAAAGTAAACTAATTTTTTACTTATCAACTTTTAAACCTGAAGTATACACTTCAAATTCTTTCACAACTTGTAACAGAAGTCAAACTAAAGCTATTCCAAAATTGCTCCCAAAGTTTCGTTAGTGACATAATCATTAGCAAATAGCATGTTGTTGTTGTTGTTGTTGTTGTTTTTTTGTCTTCGGATCAGGTCCTGAAACAAACTGACTCACATTTCTCGATATTACCGTCTCTGTATTTATGCTGTCTTTAAGATTTCTCATCCCTGGAGTCCCCCGTCGTGAGACTGCCAGATCCCAAATGATAAACACGTAAACACACAGCACAAGCAATCGGCCTGAGAAAGTGAGCACGAGCTGCTGCTTCTCGCTGATTTCACACAGGAGATCCGTGTCAGCCAATGCTAATGCTACTCTAATTCCACCACAAGGCTTCATCCTGTGCTAATAAGCTTGAAATTATGAAAAGCCAGACCCCACTGGGGTGTGCATGTATATCCAGAACAGTAGGATGTGACACTATGTCTCTGAACATTCAAAATCAACAGGCCCAAAAGTAAGCATTTCAAATCAGAAAAAACAAACCAAAACAGGGCTTTCTCCCTTCTTTTCCCGCTCAAAACACCCCATCAGCAGAGCTTGGGAAAGGAACTATAATAATAATGGTCCCCTGCTGGCAATGATGAGGAGAGAGGGAAGCAAAAGCTGGTGCAAAATGCAACATCTGAACGATTAACTGTAGATAATGGTCTTGAAATTGGAAGGCTGGGACTGAGCTTGAAGTGGAAGTGTAGGAGTGCACACGTTGTTTAGTGTCACTCACAGGGAAGGTCTGGAGTGAGTGTTAGTCGTGTTTAAAAGATGTTTTTCCCTCAACTATAGTTACCTGAGAACTATAACCATGTGTTACCTATACCTATACACAACTCATCAACATATCCATGAAGTGAACAGTTGTGAAATGCACATTTTCCTGGTGATTTCAGGACAAACAAGCTGATTGGATTTTCTGCCCAATTAGACATAACACTAAGTAAAGGTCTCGTCCCAACTAAATAAGCCGTTTCACACTTCCCAAGAGCCACAACTGAAAAGCATTTACGAGAAAAGTGTTGTCAGGAGATCGTAAATTTGTACCCCGACGACAGCACAGGGATCCGTGACAGGAAGTCCAAGCAAGAGAAAAATCTGCCATGCTTTATAGATGGAAGGGATGGTTTTAATATTCTAAATTGGCTTAATGAATAAAGCTTTATTGTCTTTGCATAAACTCAGTACATTGAACTTTGCCAAAGTCCCTAAGAAATTCAATAAAGTTTTTAAAAACAAAGGTTTAAGAATTTATACAACATTATTCAATAACGAATAGAATGACCTAATATGTGGATACAGTCACACGGGCATTGCATGTCAGCAGAATATGAAGAGGATCATGGAAAGAGATTCTGTGTGGGGATAAAGTGCTGTCAGGATAATAGTATGCGGTGCCCTACCAAGTCTAATTCAATAATTGCTCTGGGCAAAAAACTGTTTCTGAGCCTTTAAGTGCAGAGTTTACTGGCCATATTGAGTGTTCCAGAAGGCAGCATAGTGAAGAGCTTATTTGCATGGTGTTTTTTTTTTTTTTTCTTTCAGAAAGCTTCTGGCTCTCTGGATTTAGTGTGATCTGAAGATGCTCTTCAATGAACTCAAGGACTGATTATGTCCTGGGCAGTGTTTATGATTCTCTGGAGTGACGTCTTATCGGCTGCTAAACAGCGTAGTGTACCATTCTCACTAGCCAATTTATGCAAAAAGTGCTTTCCTTTTAGTATGTTTAGCCGCCGTGTGAAATAGCACAAACAGCTGTTCAAAAATATGAGGTGCTAAATTTACTTAAACTTCGTGGTTCGTGTTTGGTAACTGCTGTGTGACAGAAGAGAGCTTCAATACCATGCAAAAGTCCTGAGTAAACCCTCATTTCTTCATATTTTGCTTTCAAAGAGCCAGGCTTTCTTGTATTTTAAATGTACTCTCGAGAAGTAGTTTTCAAGGATTCCCGACTGACTTTTTTTTGGCTCCCAAAAGACATTTCAGTCCACTGCCTGTACCTGAGCACTTTCAAAGGAATGTTTTGTTGCTTGTTAAGGCACACAGTGACCTATGAATCGTTTAAGCATTAAAAAAATCAGCATGGACCAGTGAGAAACAGGTGCAGATGTTGAAAGATGATTAGTATACTGTCGATGCTGAATGCTGAGTGGTTGTATCAGACGAGAGGGGAAATGAGGTTGCTGCTGAGGTTGTTACATATACAAACAATTTTTAAATGGTATCTTTTGCCACTTTGCAGGCTGTTCCAGTAAGACATTTGTTCCCATTTCTTTTATTTGATTTGCTTAATTTAATTTAATTTAATCTGAAAAAATTAGGGGTGGCTCAAGACTTTTGCACAGTACTTACTGTAAGTAGTGGGAGGAAATGGGCAAATATCCACGTAGGGAAACATGGGAAAAAAAGCAATAGCACTAACACAACTTCAATTATACTCAAATACAGCACATGGCATACAAATAAATCGGCATAAGAAGATAAAGTCTGCAGTACTGCGCATAGTCAGGTTAATACATAGCGAGATCCATCTATGCAGCCATCTAGGAACCTCTGTAGTGCAATTAGAGACCGTGGAGGCCAATGGTGACCATTGTACTAATTCCCATTATTACTGTAAAACGGTAGTAGGATCTCTGGTCAACATTTACACACATTCACACACTACGGGTGATTTGGGAACGCCAATTAGCCTAATCTGAATTAGGTCTTTGGACTGTGGGAGGAAACCGGTGTATTCAGAGGAAACTAACCAAGCATGGGAAGGACATGCAACACAGACCCAGAGGCGAGAATTGAACCCGAACCCTGGATTTGCAAGGCGACAGCCACCATGCCACCACATAGCGAGATTTTAACACTGTGACACAGAGCAACATATGCTAGTGAGAAAAATCTGCCTGTCTTAGCTGCATAAACCCCCCCCCCCATGAATTAGATTTGTCAAACAGACTAAAAGGTGAACAAGCCCCCAAAACGAATCATTATGAGAGTTCTCTTTTCACTAAATCTATAATTCTGGCAACTTGCCAATAAAACAAGAATTATACTTGACAAGTAGCATGTGCCATTTTAATGTTTAATAATTTTAAAATCACATTTAGAGCAGGCTAAGCGTGTACAGCAGCCGCAGACATTATTTCATTATGCTTCTGCAAATATCCTTCATGCAATGCTACCACCTCTGCATGATGCCTTTCTCGCCCTGCACTCAAGCAGCCAGCCACATCAGGACTGGTAGTGAAGTGAAAGACAGTGAGGTAATTTAATTAAGCTGCTAGCTGTTTAGCATGGCTGCTAGTTACCTTACTGAATAGCTTATAAGGTTGTAAACAGTTTAAAGTGAATAGATTGTACAAAGTGCAAAGAAAACTGTCAGAAACAACAGGCCTTGTTCATAAACAGTAATGTAAAATTCTGTGTAAATATTCAGGTAGTGCTGATTTTTTAAAGGTTAATTTATAAATACCAACAATTCCAGAATTATATGCCAATTGTTACCGTCGTCAGTGTGTGACGTTCGGTAAAAGTTTAGGAAGTGCCTACTGTACATGTGGAAGTGTAGTGGGAAATGACAACCCAGACTGATCTGAACATATCAAATGATAATAAAATCACTCTTAAATTGGAATCGTGCTAAAAATGAGATTTTTCTCTTTTTAAAC
>JAOVVB010000008.1:6596677-6615609 GCA_028570985.1 Heterobranchus longifilis | reverse complement strand
CAGTAAAAACCTTCATCTGTGCGGTGAATTATACACAGGCTAGAATAACCTGTTTGGCTTAGAAAACCCACACAACCGTATTTGATTTAACTGCTTATTCTCCCTCGGCTGTACACTTGTGCTCTCTCTCTTTTTCACCATTCCCCATTTCTCTATATATGTGCCAGCAGCAGAGCCAAGGGTATTTGTCACTGTCGCACCACTAGGATCCACTCGCTCACTCCTCTTTGTTGTGCATGTTATGTGTCTGCAGACTCAGGTTTGTTCAGCACAACATTGCACATTCCTGCATGGGCCAGAAAATCCATCACAGCCTGGCGTCCTTTGCTGTGCGGACATCAGCAGATCTAAATATTGTAGGATTGTCGTTGCCACCAGCTCCACTGTAACATTTCTCATATTCCCCGAGCAATAGCACATTGAGGTCATGCAGGAACAGTCAGGCTTTGCAGTACTAAAGCTGTCAGCACTGTTTATTTCACTCTGCCAGCACAAGGGGGACCAGTAATAAAGCTGGTTGGAGACCTCTGCTATCACCTTCACATCAAACAACGCATGATTCAATCAGTTATATTAAATTTTGTTTCCCATTCAGGTGGCATTTCCTTTTTCTTTTGACTTTTTTTGATGATGATGGCATTTCAGTCTAATTTTAATCATCGTTATAAATTGCATATCTGATTTAAATTCTGCAACCATCACCCAAATGTACTATAATTAAAGACTTGCCATTTATACAGACTCTGGTATCTGTTATAACATGGCTCTGCACCTCATACATGGTTATTATATCATGAAGACAATAAACAAGGTGGTATTTCATTCATTGTGATATTAACATTGAACCGCAGCTGAACCACCTTGAATAAATATCATCATACCTGTTTTGGCATTTGTGAAATACGTGGCATGACTATATAAAGGTGTGCTGAATTCTCATTACGATTCCATATAGCACGCTTTTCTGACGGAGGCTAAATATTTAAGTGAATCAATAATTTTACCAACAATTCACAAGGAATAACACATGATGCTTGGCAACCACCTGTCTGAGTCCAGCTCTTCTAAACATTAGAATATTGTGGCACGTTTTACAAAGACAGTGTGATCCCAAAACCACTTAATAAACAATTGTTTCTGATAAAAAAAAATAATAAAATAAAATAAAATAAAAAATTTTCACTTGGTGCCACCACCAGAGAATAATAGCTAATAAGCAAATCAAGCCTTATTATGTAACCGATTGTGAGGTCAATGGTGGCTAAAAGTGCATAATTATGAAAATCATAGTCTATACAATTCATACAATGCATTTAATAGTAGAATTCTTTGTATTTTAAATTACTATCAAATTGAAATTCAACTTTTTCCTTTCTTATGCAGTGCTGCCTTGCACGAGAGTCCTGTACTTGTAGCATTGTAATTTAGATCTTTACCGTCTGGCCCATTAATTTGCTGTTTTGTTGCGCCGGTATTGTTTGCTATTTTTTCCCCATTCAACAAAATCATTTTCTGCCTGAATAGAGTGGCAGGGCTGAATGAGTGGCTTACATCCGCTTTTGGCTGCACACCATCAGCTATTACTGCGTGTGGGCTTCTTCTGCCAGAGCATAGCGGCACGCTGACTACATAGATGTGGAAACCCAAGTGCTGACTGAACGCAATTGCTCGCTTTGGAAAGCACGCTTTTATATCCTTCACTTGGCTGCTGGCTAATAAGCCATGCCGTTTTGCTGCACAGCAAGTTGCGCAGACCAAACAGAATAAAGCACTATTATTAAAATGCCAGTGTGAAGCATAAATGCTGAACAGCACAGGAGTTTATACTGGCTGGATGATGCTGTTTGTGTCTGCGATGTTAATTGGATAATTTTGTGCACCGAATTACCTCGGGGTCACGTTAAGACAAAGCCTACTGTATGGGAATAATTTTTTGGGTTGGAGAGGAGGGGTGATTTGTAATAAATCTAATTGTTAATCTTTTTTTCCACATGCTGTCTCATCTTTCTCTTCGTCAAAATGTGAAGAAGCTTGAACTCACAAAATGCCCTGCATCTTAATGACATCTAAGTGACAAAATTACTGAAAACTACAGTACTATACAGTATACTGTATGTAACTGTGGTTAACTATTGCGTGTGTGTGTGTGTGTGTGTGTGTGTGTGTGTATTTACATGCATGTCACAACGTTTAATAAAGTCTAAAGTCAACTTATGATGTCATGGTTGATATACAGTATACGGTTATCAAAAAAGTGACATGAAACCTATTTGCCCCTTCCTGATTTTTTACCACATTTGTCACCCTTAAATAAGTGACATCATCAAACTCATTTTAATATAACACAAAGACGACACCCAATAAGACACCCACAATGGCGGGTTTCCGAGCATGAACGACCTGTTTAAGGTCAAATCAATTGGATTTAAGTCTGGACTTTGACTAGGCCACTTCAAAACCTTAATTTTTTTTTTTTTTTGCCATTCAGAGGTGGAACTGCTACTGTTTTGGATCATTGCTGCATAACCCAAGTGCGCTTGAACTGATGGCCGGATATTCCATTATATGGTTTTCTAAAGAATTTATGGTTCCAGCAATTATGGCAAGCCGTCCAGGTCCCGAAGCTGAAAAGCAGCCCCAGAACATCACAGTACTACCACCATGTTTGACTGTTGGTATAATTTTCTTTTTTATGAAATGCTGTGTTAGATTGTGTTAGATATAAAAGCACACACATCATTTTGGTAGGCCGGCCACACCACTGCTCCAAGGTTTCTCCATCTGTGGATAATGCCTCTTACTGTGGTTTGCTGACTGATTGTTGTTGTTTGTGCTTTCGGCTGCTCCCGGCAAGGGGTTGCCACAGCGGACACTTGGTCCCTAGGTTTGCTGACTGACTGATTCCTTTCAATTTCTTTGTTGAGACCTTTTAGCATTCTTTACTTTACATTTAGGCATTTGGCAGACACCCTTATCCTGAGCGACTTACATTTTTATCTCATTATACATCTGAGCAGTTGAGGGTTAAGGACCTTTAAGGACCTTGCTCAAGGGCTCAACAATGGTAACTAGGTGGTTGTGGGGTTTAAACCTGGGACATTCCAAACCACAGTCCAAAGCCTTAACCAATGAGCTACCCCCGACCTTATTCCCCCTTATACCCCGTATTCTATTTAAGTAATTTATTGATTCAACAGGTCTGACAGTAATCAGGCCTGTGTGTGGCTAGTAAAATTTTAATCAGCTTTCTAAAAACCACAGTTCATTTATGGCCAGGTATGCCAGGTATGTTTGTACAGCTTTTTTCCCTTAATAAATGAAGTCATCATATAAAAAGTACATTTTGTAATTACTTGTGTAATATAAAAATTTGTTTAATGATTTCAGTCATTCAAGTGTGACAAATATACAAAAAATAAAAATTCAGGAAGGGGCAAACACTTTTTCATGGCACTGTAGCTACTGTCTTTCTTGATCCTTTTCACCACGGTATCTCCTTGATCAGAACTTAGTTCCAAATGACAGGACAAAACCTCATTCACTGTGGAATTACAAGGACATGGAGTGAAACCGAACTATGGCCCTTCCACATACAGCGTGTGTGTTCCTGGAGTCCAGCTAACATCATAAGCTCAGAAGTGAAGTATAGTGATTACGCTCTACTAAATGTAACAGAATGCTAACAGCACATAATCAGAGACAAGTGGATTGCCAGAGGGCAGGACGTGTGAAAAACTATGTGTGTGCCAAGGGAAGATACACTGTATGAGGGACTGGAAGGTGATGGCCATACTGAGAATACTGTAGCTATCTTATGGACAGAGACAGATAACAGGGTTAGCATAATAACAAAGACTCACGCTCGTAGAGAGTGCAGTTCAAATGAGTCCACAGAATATAAAATCCATGCATCACTTCCACAAAGCCATGAATAGAGATAAAATGAGGTAATAAAAGCACCAAATTTGGATAGCAGGATACCTTAATGTTAAGATTTCAAACAGATTAAAGAAATATTGTCCATGTGAACATAGTTATTGTTGAACTGGAATATCCCTGTGCCATACATTTAGGTCATCAGCTGACTTTATTTTACTCTCAGATAACATTGCTGAGCCTAGACCTGACCAACTGAGTAACCCCAGATCATAACAATGCCTCCAGAGGTGTGTACAGTGGGCAGTATGCATCGCTTCATGCTCATCCCTTCTTAACCTGATGCACCCATGACTCTGGAATATGATCGATCTAAACTCATCAGACCACATGACCTTTTTTTTGGTTAAGCCTGTTTTTTTGGTTAGCCTGGTAAGCAAGTGTTTTTCTTATGGCCACACAGCTGTCTAGTCCTGGTCCTTTGAGTTCTCGTCCCATTTTGTGGAAATGCTCTTGCCTTCACTGTTAAAGCTGTAATTTCTACTGTTGGTTTTTTATGATTCAACTTTACCATTAATTGATCACTAATACCCTCAGGAACACAGTAGCATCGGGAGATGTCTTCTGACATGGCTGTATAAGAAATGAGAAGCTACTCACTGCACATCACATCAGTTAGGGTCAAAAGATATCGTTGCCAGCTGTAACATATTAATCGGTGCAGTAATTATCTAATCAAGGCCTCAAATGCCCAAAGTATTTGCTTATTTTAAACAAAACAGTGACGATATCAAAATAGTGTGGAAGAAAGAAAGAAGGAAAGCCTAAATGCATGGCAACAGTCTTTACCTTAAATGATACTGTACATTATATGGTCACTTTGTGGCTTTGTTAAAGGTCTTGACATGTGTGCACTTGTTTGAGAATGTCTTTACATGATAGTCACTACACCTTATAATGTGGAGGAGTAAAATCCTGTAAAAGAAAGGTAGCCTTTAAAACCCGGAGAATTTTAGCCATTATTCGCATCATTATGCAAATAGTATTGCCATGTTGCCACTTGAGTTTCGAGGGTTAACCCTAGTGTAATAGATCTATATATTTGGTATTTTACAAATTACTCACTTCAAAATAATAGACCCAGGTTTAGGAAAATATTCGAGGTCTTCTAGACCATCCTGGCTTTCAATGAAACTGTTGCTGCTGTGTATGCACTTATGGGACGAGTTGGTGTGTTCGGACGTTTTTTTGTTTTGACATGACAGCTTCTGGAAGTGCAGACACAGAGACGATAATTTTAGTGAAGAAGTGCGGTCGTGGAAATCTATATCCAGCCAACATTTACTGTATATTTGCTGTATATGAGGTTGATAACACTTTGGGATGAATTATTATTTTACAGTAATTTACATGTAGTAGATTTTCTAAAAACCTTTCTAAAAACCACTGCGGCCTCGCAACTCCTGGGTCGATTCCTGACCTGCGTCTGGGTGCATGGAGTTTGCATGTTCTCGCCGTGCTCGGTGGTTACTCTGGTTTCCTCCCACATTCCAGACATGCAGGATTAGGCTAATTGGCATTCCCAAATTAACCATATTGTGCGAGTGAGTGTTTCAGTTTGTCAATGTGCCATGCGATGGATTGGCCTGTCTCGTTCCCTAAGTCCCTTGGGATAGTCTAAAGGCTTCTGTGACCCTGTACAGGATAAGCAGTATACTGTAGAGATTGAATGAGCAGGAAACATGTACAGTAAGCTACATTTTGACCAGCAGCATTGTGTTTATTTATGAACAACTGCCAAAACTTTGGCTGAGTTGGGAACAACTCAAAATTCTGCTGTGATAAGGTGAAAAAAGCATCACAGAACAAAGAAAATCTCATTATATTATCGACACACATTCATCTTGTCTTGAAATCTCAGGGCCAAAATTCGTAACAGAAAAATAAAAATAAAAAAACTACGAAATGTGTGGTTACAGGTATTTGTGACTTTTGTCCTTATCCTATTCAGCTTTGTCTCTGTAGACAGGAAAGATATGAATATCTAATTCCACTTGGCCAGAACTGTATGACCTTCGCTTCAGGCCTCATCAGAAGACCCGACCCTCATAATCTGCTTTGCAGATAAACAGCTACAGTACTGGGTTGTATAACCTTGATTTGAGGGCAGCGTGTGTATAGTGCCTCGGAGCTTAAACATTTCACTACGCATTACAGCCCGTGCTACAGGTGCGACACTAAGCATGGGAGACCACACGCTGTCTGTTGTCACTGGAAAAATAACAGCACTTACAGAGTGGTGGACAGGCCATACCAATTAAAACGTCCCCAAGCAAGTTGAAGTGGTTGTGCTTTAAAGCGGCAGGTTTTCTAAACGAACGGAATCGACAGATGCATAATTGCTCGGTCGTTATAAATCAGCTAGACTTCGGCGGAGTCCAAAGTGGAGCAGATTCAAACGAGAAACGCTTGTCATCTCTCCACCAGACTGTGCGGGAAAATCAACAGCTCCCTGTAACACTGTCAATAACAGATTGCTATTACATTATGGGAATTGAGAGTTGTTGTTTTTTTTTTTTGTCCAGCCAGATGTTTCAGCATCTAGGCAGTTAAATCTGGCCGCTGTCAATAAGAGAAATATATTGTGATTGTATATTATGTGTAATCTAGACTGAAGCTACTAGAAAGTTTCCCTACATTCCCTGTTGTCACATACACAATGATTTGAACACATTACTGCAATCATTATTTTGGATTTATTTATAGAAAATTACAATCAATTTGTGGCAAACTAGAACAAAAAAATCGAACCTTCAAACTGTCTGAGACAATTTAATCAGCCTGCAGGATCGCTCTCTTTTATCTACATTCATTTTCCTTCTAATGGGTTCCAAGAGAGGATGCAATGTAGGTGATGTAAACACTAGTAACTAAAAGCCCTAAATCATTCTGTGATCAAAAATTAGGGATTCGAAAAGATCTTTTAATTTGAATGCAGTTCATTAAAAATGGTCAAGTTTTTTATGGAATAAAAAGTAAATTAAACTTCTTTAAATGTTATTGCTATTATTATACACTGGTCAGCCATAGAGGTGGCACGGTGGTGTAGTGGTTAGCACTGTCGCCATCAAACCTTGGGTCTGGGTTTGATTCCCGTCTCCCGTTTAAATGAAGTTCTCCCTGTGGTTGGTGGGTTTCCTCCAGGTTCTCTGGTTTCAGCCCAAAGACATGCAGATTAGGCTAACTTGGCGTTCCCAAAATTGCCCTTAGTGTTTGAATGAATGTGTGCATGTGTATGCCCTGCGATGGATTGGTACGCTGCCTTGTGCCCTATGCCTCCTTTGATAAGCTCCAGAATACAGGATAAAGCGGTATAGACGATGAGTGAGTGATCAGCCATACAGTTACATTACAGTGTAACACATTAACTGATATTGTGTAGGTTCCCCATAGGTCATGACTGGACAAGACCTCTGGGGATGTTCCTCAGTGATGTTTAGCACCAGAACGTTGGAGAGATCCTGTGGGGTGTGGAGTGGGCCTCTGTGGATTGGACTTGTTTGTTGGGCACATTGTACGGTATGGGTGCTTGAATGGATTCGGATCTGGGGAGTCTGGAGGATTCATCTGGATCTGCAGCATTGGGTTCTTTGCTTGTCTGGTCCAGTGCATGGCAGTCAATGTGGCTCCTGTTTAGAGTTGTGCTGACTTTAGCTTTTTTGTATGATCAGACTAGACAGGCTAGCGCCCCACAGACATAACCGAGTCACCAGATAACTGGTCTATAATTGATACGCAGTGTTAAGGTATTAATGTTACACTATATGCTTTTATACTCTGGAATGCATTTATACGGTATCCTTGGGTAAAATGCCATTATTATTGTTGTTGATGATCCCCATCGCAAAACACTTCTTCCTGTGTGATTATACAGTACATATATTTCTCAGACCTGCTTTCATTAGGGGTTATCCCAGCCGTTGAGCATTACCTTGTGATAACCTGATTACTACAGGCTTAAATGGATTAGCAAATTACCGACATATGTGATGCAGCGCATGCCTGGTTGAGTAGCAGATTAAAATGCAAATAAGAAATGGAATTAATCGATACCTCAATCAGTGCAACTAAAACAATCAGTGTGGCATCATGTGTTGCCACTAGAATGCTGACCACTGACAAATATTTCAGAGGGCTGTTCTGCATTACACCTTAAACAAAAAGAAAGACCTGGACATTTTGCTGCTCTAAACATCTACTTTGTTCCGAAGAGTGAAGAGTATTTCGGGGCTGATTAAATGTCTGTGTTGAGCTAGGAGGTCAGCTCCAGCAGTTTTGCTCCAGTGCCTTTGCTAGATAAGAAAAGGGAAAAGTCTGGCCCAGAGAATATCAGGTCAGGAATTGATCGAACCGGAGGCGGCGTGATCTACAGTCTCATCAGGCTTGAAGACACTCACTGAGTCGCGCACACACACTCCCACGCACACGTACACCTACACGCGCAGGCATGATGAGGCTGTCAAACCGGATGTTAACATTGCCTTCCTGAGGGTGTCACCTTTGTTTCTGAAAGAGCAGGGGATCCTGCAGAGCTAGCAGGCATGAGTCATTCAAACGAACGCAGGGAAAGAAATAGAAACTCTTTGCACAGATGCACCGAGATCATGCTGGGACTTTGAGGACTTTTATTTATTTATTTATTTTTTTTAAGGAAACCCTCCCTCCCCAAAAAAGTAACATATACCACATTCTTTATAACATACTATAGGATTTCATCATGGCATTACACTCATAAGCATAATGAAAATCCATGTACTGTAGGTTTGCATGGAGGTTGAATTTTACAGTGGCACAGTTTTTGCAGAGGCAATGCTGTCCAGAACATACTTCGATCCCTCTTCTTTAAAAGAAACATAAATACATTTCACCAGCATGCCCTGGAAATGATTTTATTTACTTTTGAACCTTGCCTAGGATAACTTTCAGCATTGTGTAAGGCGCAAGTTTACCAAGAATGGTGGTGCAAACAGTCTGAGAGATAAAACCTTACTATGTGTGATTTTCACACACAGTGAAAAATAGTCATATTTTATCATCATTTATTTAGATAATTACACGTCATAGTCAAATATGCTTAAGCTTAATCAATTCCACTCACTTATCATCTATCCTGCTTTATCCTGTATTCAGGGTCGCGGGGGGCCTGGAGCCTATCACAGGAGACTTAGGGCATGAGGTGGGGTACACCCTGGACAGGGTGCCAATCCATCGCAGGGCACACACACGCACTCATTCACACACTACGGGCAATTTGGGAACGCCATTTAGCCTAACCTGCAGGTCTTTGGACTGTGGGAGGAAACCAGAGAACCCAGAGGAAGCCCACCAAGCACGGGGAGAACATGCAAACTCCATGCACACAGAGACGGGAATCAAGCCTGGCCGGGAATCAAACCCGGACCCTGGAGGTACAAGGCGATAGTGCTAACCACTACACCACCGTGCTGCCTAACCAATTCCATTTGTAGTTATAGACACAAAATTTATACAGTGGTAGCGCGACAGAAAATTGCCCCGCCTGGCAAATTTTCGCATTAAAAAACAAAATTTTGCAAGAAATTTGCCTTGGCATGCGAAGGATTTCCGGCATACGAGCGACCAAGCCGGTCGTACATACTCTTGGTGCATGTGCATCTGGGAGCCGTTCAAAACAAAACAGTAGAAAGCCAAGCAAAGTGAGTTTACTTGTTTTGTGTGTGTGTGTATTTTTTTGTTTGTTTATTTTGTGCAAGATTTAGTGAGAACATAGCACCCTGGGTCCCAAGAATGTTATCAAGCACGTCAGCACGAATAAAAAGGAGCCACTTTCAGTTTAGTTTTTAAAGCAGCCGGTGTCAAGAGGAAATATGAATTAAGGTTAAGTGAGGTTTCCATCCATTCATCAGCCATTGTAGTCCAACTAGGTACCATGGAGGCCTGTGGAGACCATTGAGATTATTGTATTGTTAACCGTTGTAGGACCTCCAGTCAACATTCACACACACATTTACACAATACGGGCAATTTGGGAACGCCAATTAGCTCTCCATGTCTTTGGACTGTGGGAGGAAACCGGAGCACCCCGAGGAAGCCCACCAAGCACGAGGAGGACATGCAAACTCCATGCACACAGACCCCGAACTTGGACCCTGATGGTGCAAGGTGACAGTGCTAACCACTAATCCACTGTGCCGCCAAGTAAGGTTTAATGTCTATTTATTTTATATTTACATGTCTTTTGTAAGTGATTTGATTGTTTTTATATGCAAAAATATAATTATAGCATTGGAAATCTGTAATATTGGTAATATTTTTCTTTTGTGGCTGGAACGCATTATCTGCATTTCCATTATTTCCTATGAGAAAATGTGTTTCCTAATACAATATTTCGCCAACAGAACTCGCATCATCATTTTAACTCTGTTCACTGCACAGAGGACATCAGACAAAACTTTAAAATGTAACAATGACCTAATAAAACTCTATTATTGTGTGAACAACAAAGATGTGAATGAATTAATCACTGATGACTAAATAATGAAAAAATAATCTGTCAAGTCAAGAGGCTTGTGTTTGGATGCTCTGGAGTTTTAAACACATGAAAGGAGATAATCCTGAAGAGCCTGAAGCGGAGGAGGTTGATTATCAAAGTGATTAAGCATTTTCCGTCATATACTTTGCATTCTTATGAGGTGCGTTCAAGTCAAACTGGGACTTTCGATTGTGCAGAATACGGTTATGAGAGTAAAAACTCACTTTACTGTATTTCTCTATGCAATCCCCTTGCTACACTAATGCACTTATCCCACACTAGTACTCGGATATGATCAAGGTAGAAAGATCACTCAGTACGCTGAAGCCATGATTGGACTGCCTGCTTCACGTTTAAAATTCTGGCCTCCCAGGAACTCCTTTAATGGTTTCAAGATGTGAAAATTGCTTGGAAGGAGGTCAGGGCCATACATGTACTTACAATAACTCCCTACAAAAACTCTGAGTTCCTGTAATGTGCAAGTTATGTTCATGAATGATTGTGTCTATAGTTCCCATAGACCAGGGGTCGGCAACACCCGGCTCTTGCCCGAGCATGTGGCTTTTTCATCCCCCTGCTACGGCTTCTTGTGGCTTTGGAAAATACATTTTCAAAATTAATTTTTATTTTTTTATTCGAAATGTGAAGATTATGATCTTGTAACATTAAGATAAAACATGTTTAATTTTTTGTCGCTCAATATATGCATCACAACCGCCGATGTGCTGCGTTCCATTCCGAAGTGTACTTCACAGGGTGCTCACTACTTCCTTTACAGTGAATGTCGGTGAAGGGAACTTCCCTCGACAAAAGCCCACCATTCAGGACCCTAGCGCTGACGTCACTTCTACCGTATTATTGATAATAATAATTGATTAAAGATGTACCAAGATTTATTATTTTTTTTTACAGATTACTAGCCTACATAATTAGGCTAATAATAATAATAATAATAATAAAGATTTCTTGATTTAATTAAAGTTTAAATTATTGTGTCATATTAATATGATGTCATCGTCGATAATAATGATAATAAAGATATTAATCATTTGCTCCAGTACACGCTCCAGTACACGCGATAAAAGGATGACGGCAGACGGCATTGTTGGTTTGCTGTAGGTGAATAATTTAGGTTCCGCTTTTTATTTCATGAATACGAGGAGGACTTAAATAGACATTGAGTATTTTATTTGAAAGTAACCTTTGACCCAGCGTCTTTTCTCAGCGTCAAGTTCAAAAGTGTTTTTGTTGCATGCAGAAACAAGATTTTGTTTGCTCTGTAGCAGTTAATTTTTTATACATAGCATGAAAAAAAAAACGATATATGCAGTCTTATCTTCATTTTAGATGTCAAAAGGGTTTTGTGGCTCCCGGTGTTTTCTTTTCTGGGTCCAAATGGCTCTTTGAGTGTTTAAGGTTGCCGACCCTTGACCTAGATACAGTAGATGTGTCTCTTCGTTAAAGTGTTATCTGTCAGTTTTCCGAGATCAGGATTTCCCCCCGTGTGTCCACTGACCCAGGAACAACGACAGCGGGCTCAAAGCCACCTCGGGCAGGATCGTCATTAACGGACATACAGCCTTCGTTAAAACGTGTGAAGATTTCGCATTCAGATGTTTTGCTGTGACTAAGAGTCTCATCACCATACCGTGCATGAGGTCTTCTGTAAATGTCAACTCTTTTCACATCTTCATTCAAGAGAAATTTTATCACATTAAGTTCCGGTTTGACTTGAGCACGCCGCACATACAGTACCATCTCCCTGGTGTTATTTTTTTTTCCATAAGTAGATTTGGTTATAAATGTTTAATTAGGCAGCCATTTGCATTCCTGTCAGCTAATGATGACATTAAAACACCATAGAAGTGATCTAAATATTTTATGGTGTAAAAAAATAATATCGAGGTTATATTTGTCCTTCTCATATAAAATAAATATTATTCTTATGCAACATGGAATGGCTGATGGATGCGTGGGACATCTGTACAGCCTTTCAGTCAGCAAGCAATAAACGCTGTTATATACATAGACATAAAAAGCTGCATAATATTTTAACCATTTCTGTCACTTGTCGCCAAATGGCTGTAAACTATTAATCTGTTGAATATTGGCTATTCATTTTAGGATTTGTAGGAGAAGGTCCAACACCATGACCAACAGAAAGTATTTTATTTTAAAAGCAAGTCCTAGTAGTCATGATATTCTTGCTTCTCTCGGCTACTTTGGCTTGCCTTGGCTTCCTACAGTAAATACATTTTAGCATTTACTGCTCATTTATCATCAAGCTCAAGAAAAGAAATCATTGACACCTTATTCAATTATTAATTATAATAAACATAATAATTACCTGCAGTCTTATCTATGTGTCACACGTACAGATTGTATGATGGTTGCTTATTCTAGTGACCTTCACTGCTACAAATACGTCAGTTTTTACTGTCGCTTTGATTTATCTGCCAAAGAAATCCAATCCATCACCTTATCTGTCAGTCCACTGAAGGACATCCATGTTATTCTGTCCTTTGTACCATGCCACACATGCATGGTGTTTTGAGACGTTCAGAGCCTTGCATTTCTAAACTAGAAGTTTTTTTTTTTTTTTAAAATAGCAGTGAATCAGAATGCTTTTTGAAAGCAGCTCTCACGTTTTTACTGCTCGGCCTTACGGTCGAATAAGCCACTGTTCAGAGCGCAAGGACTGTAATGATGCGCCTAATGGAAGTGAGAGGAGGAGATGCTCTTGCTGCAAAGAGTATTAGATACACTGCTTTACACACGACATTACTGTAAGCAACCGCGCTGCTTCAGAGTAACCTCTTTATTTACAGAGACGGAGTAAATTGGTAAAAAGCCTACACTTTCTTTTCAAGAGCCCAGATTCGAAAGGCTCCGTGGGAATGAGGCAGCAGCAAATCATGTCTACTTCTTCCCATCGTACATAGCACTTTGTCGATCGTATTAGAGGTCGGTCGGTTTCCGCAACAGAGATGAACTTGTCTCTAATCAGAACTGATATACAGAGAATTTAGTCCTGTTCAACTTCTGTTACTTCCACATGCACATACTGTCAATTTCCTAAGTATCATTAAATTACTAAATAGATTCTTTTACATTGTTGACAAAAAAGGACAGTGGGAGAATAAATAGTATTCCTCTTTGATGGGATAATCATCATTTACAGTCAGTGTACAGTACAGTTAATTTCCTGTGTATCATTGAATATGAAAAATGGTCATTATTAAAAACGCCTAAAACAATGCATGCATATATAGCAAAAACTACAAGAACACTGTATGATTCAATAATTCCAATAACTGCACATCCTGGAAAAAAAACAATTGTACTGTATGCGCCACGAGAAAAGAAAGGATTGGGACTAAACAGCTGTGTAATCTTAAGAAAACCACTTCTCAGTAAAGCTAATTGAGAAAAAAAATTGCTTTCGTTTGCTAGATCATAAAAGGTCAGAAGAGAAGCAGATGAAGTGATGCACCCATCATGTCTGGTGCTCATCATACTGTATAAGCCTGTGAGGGCTGAGGTTGCTTCTGTGTGTTTTTCTAGCAATGTTTTGTGGAAAAAAGGATTCTTCAGGCTCAAATGGTGAAAAAGTGGTTCAGGGAGCACGAGACATATGGATTTTCACATATGGATGACACAGTTCAGACATTGACCCTATTGAAATTCTTTGGGATGGGCTGGAGAAGGTTTTACATTGAAATCTGACTCTCCAATCATCTGTGCAAGTTCTTGGAGAAAAGTTAATAGGACTCTGGACAGATATACATGTTGTGGCATTGCATAAGCTTGGCAAATATTTGCCATATTTGCAAAGCAAATATTTGCAAAGCAAAAGGCAGTCCAAATAACAGAGTATGTGACTTTTTTTTTGGTCAGCAGTGTAGTCTAGTGCTTGAAGATAACGGAGCTAATCAGAAATTTAGGCTAGTCTTATTTTTTTTCCTGCGTAAAAATCAATCTTAACCCAGTCCTCATCACCTTGATTTCAAATCATAAATATAAAAAATGTACAATACTTTCAACTCAACTTCAGGAATGCCTTGTATGAAAGCCCGATCTTGTCCCCATGCATGAAAGACAGATCACCAAAGCTGAACTGTCATCTGCCATGTTTGGTTCGATCTCAAGTCACATTTGCTTAAACGGAAATTCCGAAATATCCCTGGTTCTGCGAGGATCATCGAGACTGATTACTGAGCATAATCAGAAAGTGTGTGGTGTTTTATTCTGGGAAAATCTTTGAAAATTTTGGAATGTGTGAGGTTTGATGACTGAAAGCAGAAATAGGGCAGAACAAGGGGGAAAAAAGCAGTCAGCTCTGTCATTCTAGTTGGTGACATATTTTTTCAGCGTGGGTTATGCATTTATAAATCTAGAAACTTAATAGTACATTATTGCTTTTTTTTCTCCTTTCATTAAACAGTAAAGGTTTGTGTTTAAAAGCTATCTGCGTATCTCTGCCTGGCACACATGATGTCATCTGCGACATCTGTAACTACACTGAATCATCCACAAAAGATACTACAGCTTGCAGTGATGCCGTCTCTCTGATCTCAGACCAATATTCAGGACGGGGTCCATGCCAATGCCACACACACACACACACACACACAGACACACACACAGACACACAAATGCACATGCAAAATTCACAGTGCACGGAGCTCAAGCTGTCGAGAACTGATACAGAGAGAAGAGTTGAGGCAGAGTGAGAAAGAGAGGAAGGCCCATGAGCTCTGCTGCACTCCTATTTGCATTGCATGTCCAATCACCACTCAGCGCTGTCAGCTGTGCTATTGAGCTCCTTGGCAGCCATTCATTCCAAACACACATTACTGTCTCGGCTCACATCAAAGAACGCAGCCTTTTAGAAAGCAAAACACATCGTGACAATTGACAATTTTAAAATGTGTTAAAACATTACCGGACAAGCAATTATGCAATTTTTTTTCAATCATGGGAAAAAAAAAACACTTGAAAAGTATCTGTCTCTCTCTCTCTCTCTCTCTCTCTCTCTCTCTCTCGTGCTCTCTCTAGAGGCATGCAGTTTCAAATGGGAATAAAAATATCCCAACACTGTGTACGAAACATCCTGCACTCATGCATGAACCACTTCCTCCTCTGTGTCCCAGAATAAACAGAACAGAGACATGCAGCAGTTAAAATTCACGTAATGCTTCTGCTACCCTACAAGAGTTCCAGCTACAGTATAGCGAACTGCAAAACAGCAAAATAACCCAAAAACCCAGAGCAATACTAAAAATCCATTTTTCAACATTATGTAGGCTTGTTTTTCTAATGACATGTGAATTTTTTTTCCCTAAGAAATCTCATTTAACTTCATTGTGCAAAGACCTTCAGCTATATTAATGATAGTGTTTTAAAATATTATATACTGTACAAAGAAAACATTAGTCCTTGTTGTTCAATCTACACACTCTTAGACCTCCAACAATTCAAATACTGCATTCTAATACTTTCTTATGCAGTTTCACATTTTTGTCTGCGACATTTACAGTATGAACTGTTTGTTTATTCTAGCTGGTTTTATCTCTATTTGTTTGCAGATCACCTGCCTTTCACCACAGATTTCATATTAAGGATATTATTTATTTATTAATTTTATTCTCAGTTTCCCAGATTCCCAGTTTAATCACCAAAAACAATAAAATGCTATTTCTTATTAACTTTAAAAAATTGTTTTATATATAACCTTCTCCTCAATTTCAGCAACAGTAGCTTTAAAATTGGATCAGACTACACGGGCCAGGCTTCACACCCCATGTGCACCAGAAAGCCTTGGCCACCCACTGGTTTTCCTTCCTTGGATCACTTTTGGTATGTCCTGACCACTACAGCGCGGAAACATCCCACAAGAGCTGCAGTTTTGGAGTTGCTTTCACCCAGTTGTCTAGAAATTACAATTGTTTAAATAATTTTAACTCCGGTTTCCTCCCACAGTACAAAGACATGTAGGTTACGCTACTGTAATTGGCGTTCCCAAATTGCCCATAGTGTGTGAATGTGAGTGTGTGTATGTACAGTATGTGTGTGTGCCCTGTGATGGATTGGCACCCTGTCCAGGGTGTACCCCGCCTCGTGCCCTAAGAATCCTGGCATAGGCTCCAGGTCCCCGCGACCCTGAATACAAGATAAAGCGGTATAGATAGTGAGTGAGTGAGTGAGTGAGTGAGTGAGTAAATAATTTTATTTTTACTAGATAAACAATAAATAGTTACATAATTTCTTCTACTTTTTTATCTTTATCATATGTTAGCTACCACCCAAAAGAAAAAATACTACAGTATACTATAGTAAATAGTATAGTAATTTTGAATGTTACTGTTTAAAGTATATACTGTATATATATAACTGCAGTACATACAGTTTATTTATTGTCACTTTACTATAGTACAGCGTAGTATTCTTTTCCTATGGTTAGACTAATCATTTTTTGGACAACCATACCACTGACCTCTGTAAGAACTTTTCAGCTTTTATGTACCTGGTTTGAATTTGCATGATATCAAACATAATGCCAACTCTTGCATGAAGTCTTGTAATGCTTTTAACCATGAGAAGCAGGTACATTTCCTAAAACAAGAACAAGACTGCAGATAAGTTGGCACTGACATTCACAATTCAGAATGATGCTTTTGAAAAAAAAAAAAAGATAAAAAACTATTCTTGTCAAACATCAGCACTCCTGCTTAAAATCAACCCTGAAAGCCTTTGCAGAGAAAAAGAAATTGTGAAACTGGGAATTATCAGCCATGAAACTCGTCTAAGAGGAGAGGAACCGTTGGCTAGAGAGCAAAGATTATTCCTTGACTCTCTATACTAACCATAAAATCCTTAAGGACCTGAAAAAAAAAGGTCAACACTCTCTTTTCAAGATTACACCTGACTGCTCCCGAGTGATGCAACAGAAAGTGTTCACCCTATCATCTGGAGATCAAGAGTTCAAGCCCTGGGGAGCAGAAAGCTGTGCCTTTATTGAAGGAGGGGTGGCAAACATACACTCTCCCATCAATCAAAGTTATACTAGCCAATCATGGGCTCACGTGAACACAATGGCGTGGATAGTCCTTCCTTTAGAGTGTGTAATCTTGTCCCCCCCAACACTGAGTGAACATTAGTTTGAAAAAAAGGTGGCGTCTCAGTGGAAACTCCCTGTCACCTTGATGTAAGCGAGTGCATGAAAAAAGAGAGACGGGGAAAATCTGCCATTGACTGAATTACAGAGGAAGTTGGGATTGGAGATTAAACCTGGACGTGCCCTGCATAAAACAGCTATAATTCTTTCCTTTATAGCTTTAGTTCTTTGCAAAACAGACAATTCCTTGCCGAATCCAAGCTTTCCTCTATCCTTTACCTTTTCTTCTCTTTGTTCTTGTTCAGTGCGAAATAATGCAGAAACAACGACCACCGCGCGGCCGAGTCGCCCGATTGACAGCTCTCACATTTATTTTTCAAAAGAATGTGGGATTTGGGGATCAGGCGAGCTGTTTGGGAATCTCTCTACAGGTGAAATACCATGTAGTGAATGAGCCTCATCTGTGACCAGTTTGTCTAGCATTACATCCACAGCAGTGATGAAAGTCATGTTGCATCCTTTTCTCAACACGGTGCCCCTGAGACTAAACTTTTGTTCCCTCTAACCTCTGTGATGCCCTCATCAGCTGGGCACATCCTGTACTGTATATCCCTGTCTACTGGTCATCTAGTACATACAGTACACAGCTGCTTGACACAAAATCCTGGATAGATATCATCTTCTGCAAGCATTAGTGAGTAAAGCTTCTGAGCCATACTGTATGTATTCATGGTTTAGTTGGTCTGACCTGACCTGTCTGAACCCTAACCTAACCTAACCCTAACCCACCCCTCGATTTTATAAGTGCCTAATACCTTGGGTTTGTCTAAATTGTATGGTTTTTAATTAAAACCTGAACTTGCATTAATTTATCCACTACTACCGATAACAATATTGTTTTTTATTATAAAGATTATCTTTTTTTTTTTTTTTTTTACAATTAATGCTGCAATGCTTGAAATAAAAATAGATTATCTGAATCAATGGGACTTTCGCTGCTCATTTATGAACACAGCAAGGTTGTATGTGCACTATGTGAGTGTTTATGCATTTAGATTGCATTTAATTTTTAAGTTTATCTGTAGAAAAAAATCTAAATATTTATGAATATGCTATGAAACACCACTCTGTTCAAGGGTACAGTAGGGTAAAAAAAAAAATTAGGTCAACACATTTTATTTAGAACATTTTCAGACAATTTTTTTTAATGGTCCAGCAGATGGCAGGTGTTTAATAGGATCATGTGCCACCTTTCTGCAAGCTTACTTTAAGGATTTGTAGTTAATGTTCCACCTACTCTTCTTTGCATCTTTCGCCTCACACTAACAAAAAAGTTAAGGAATAAAAGAATAACTCAACATATAACAG
>JAOVVB010000008.1:6580586-6594725 GCA_028570985.1 Heterobranchus longifilis | reverse complement strand
TCTTTGCATCTTTCGCCTCACACTAACAAAAAAGTTAAGGAATAAAAGAATAACTCAACATATAACAGTATGTTAAGGTGAACCACTTTCTACAACCTTGACCTATTTCAAGTCGTTCTCTTGGCTTGCAGCCTCTCGAAGTGAGAGAAGGGCGACTGAGGCCACATGATGTTCAATTTAAGAAAAAAAAAAAACTGCAGGCCAGACCTATGCTAGAACAATAAACAAAGTCAATTCAAGGTGAGGAGCAGCCGAGTCATATTATACATCTCCACAGCTGTGGACGGCTGTAGACTTGATGCCATTTAGAAAGGAAATGCACCATAAACCTGACCGTATGGCTATGCTTCCTCACTCTCTCTCTCTCTCTCTCTCTCTCTCTCTCTCTCTCTCTCTCACACACACACACACTCCATTTATCCCTTATTTAATTTCCCTGTGATAATTTCTAAAATTATTCCACATAAAGAATTGATTTCACTTGGATCAGGTCGCTCGTTAGTCATAGGTTTTTGTCTTTTCCAGTGTATGACAGAAACAGCTGTTCAGGCCCCCCCCCCCCCCCCCCCCCCCCCCCCCCACCACACACACACACACATCTGTTCACACATACAGACAAAGGATCAGTTAAATTGACATAGTTTTATCTGTATTAAAGGAGTGTTGAATAAGACCGTCCAATAGGTGGCAACATTTTGTTAAGTAATGCATGTATCGTAAGCCTTTCTGGATCTTTTTCTTTTCTTTTTCGTTGTTTTAGTAGTTATGTTTATTTACCATATATATAAAAATTAAGCTTTTCCTCTTCGCACACCACCTATCCAATCAGTTATATCTCAAAACTAGTAGTGGGAGTCAGTAACCATTCCATAATCTATCATTAGGTTTGAGTAAACGAATCAATGGTCAATAAATAATCAGTTAAACCACATAGTGCAATGTTGCTTGAACTCAGTGTTGCTTGCTTTCGTTTCCTGAAAATGAATCAATTAATGTGTGTTCCTTTGAGTTTATGCATGTTTCTGATGTTGCCTAGGTGCGCAGAAAAATGCATCATAGTGTATTTTAGAATTTTTTTATCATACTGTATGCCAATTTCCATCATAATCAACTGGTTGAAATGCAAAGGAAATCAACTGATCATCGAGTATATTTGATGAAAGTCCCATCAATAATCAAAACCATCAAAATGAAATATGCACCAGTTTGAAACGCTACTTCCCTAGTATCAAACTAACCTCCTGCCATTTTCTGGCTGCTTCTTGGATGGGTGGATGGATGGATGGATGGATGGATGGATGAAGGCACATGCAGGTCTCTTATCAATACCCTATCAATCAGGATACACTCTGGAATGAGGCTAATTGTTGATTTGGTCATTGTCTAAGTGGAAGAGCTGGTGTAGAATGGGCAAAATGTGTTTCTGCTTGATCTTGTGTATTCTAATACAGTTCTTACTATAAAAAAAACCTGTTCTAACACATTTGCAGCTTTAGTTCTATTCCTTATTTTCTAGTAAAAAAAAAAAAAAAGCCTGCTGTTCAATTACTTTTGGAGAGTATTGTAGGCATACAGCAAATATTCTTGACAAATGTCCTCACCACATCCTGATATTTAACAACTAATGACTGAAGTGTGCAATCTACAAGCAAGAACGCTAAATGCTTCTCTACAATATGCAGCAGGTGTGTTTGTTTGTGTGCGTGTGTGTGTGTGTGTGTGTGTGTGCGTGTTTAAATACGTGTGTGTAAACAGCCATGCTATTATGGAAATGGGAAGCAGGTAGTCATTTATGAAGGGTTATGCACAGACGTTCCACACTGTGTCTTGAAGTAAAAGCAACAGGGTCTCCTCTATTATCCCTTATAGAGTGTGAGTAATGGCAAGGCCACTTCGCCCCAAAGTGCTTAATCAATGCCCATTAGAGACCTTGTCCTCTAGCACCCTCAGGCTTGGAGAGACTCAGAGTTCAGAGCGCAAGATGTGCAAAGGACTCAGCTGGAATAATTCACAGAAGCAGAATGAACTGGAATGGCATTTTATAAACTTCTCTCAGCGTCGGCTACTGTCCGATTGAGAAACTCTGGCAATGTGTCTGTGTACTGTTTCTTAAGTGGAGCTGTGGGGTACAAGGCTGTGTTCTGAGTGTCCTTGATTGAAATTGGGCGATAAGTGTTTTGCCTAGGCTGTTAACAAACTCCTGAGGGACTGAGGACTCTGGATGCCAAAGGGAGGAGAGACTGCAATTAACATACTTGTCAGTTATCTCATTCGAGCGAATCACCCAATTACACACACACTGCTTCAAACTGGGACATGGATTCAATTTGGAGCACATATCCTGGTAAACAGCTCTGAACATTTCGCTAATAGAACACCACAAAACCTGACACATGAGATACGGTATATCGGCAGCAACATCTAGCACCGCGGTGTTGGCGTTTAAAGGACTACGGGAAAACATTTCAGTCAACCTTTACAGTAGTGATAAAAAACATTATGAATGTATTATGCCAAAGAGCGATAATCCAGTTGTACCAGGTTATTATCCTCCACAGTTCTTTAACCTTAGCTATATCACATATATTATAGTTAGTCTTAAGTAGTGGTGTACACAGAACTATTATTACTATTATTATAAAGTACACTTTATAGCCCCAAAACATTGACAGTAAATGTGGGTCGTACCGGTGGTCATACCCTTGGGAATGGCTCGCTATTACTTTTCCAAGGAATGGTTTTATGAAAATTTCCATATTTCATACTGGAATTAAACAGCTGCACCTCCCTCAATTGTGCATACGCTCCTACAGAACATCCGAAAATATCCGAAATCTTAGCCGAGTTTCCTGAGCACTATAGAAATGTGAACATTGGTAGAAAATGCACCTTTTTTGAATTATTATTGGCGATTTGTTTGGGCCCCTATGCAGAACCCCATTGCTCATAAAGCCCTGGCTCAACTGTTTTTGGAAAACCAGGCAAATAGCTTAAAAACTATTCTGAATGCGGATCAAAAAAAAATAATGAACCCCATTTAAAAGCGTCCCTGAACTCAGTCCGTTGAAAATGAATGGGGTTTTACAGTATAGAGACAATGAGTCAGCAAAAACTTCCTCTGTCTCTAAACTTCCAAATGTTAGGCAATTTTGGACAAACCCACAGAAAAGTTATATTTAAACGTCCAGATGGGTCTTTTTCTCTCAAACAATATATAAGGCAATTCTTCAGCACCAAAGTTTCCTGAGATACCTGGCTCAGATTCAGAGGACTGACTTCTATTGTAAAGTCAGTGCAAGGGATAACATTTCATTGTCTGGGTATATTCTAGCAAATTTAGTGAGTTAGGTACTTAAAGATTTAGATACATACTGTATTAAGTTAATTAATCAAGGTAATTAATTCCAGATACTGTATTTCTTTTCAGCTATAACCAGTAAGAATGGTCTGACTATATTGTGACTGTTTATTCTTTTTATTTTGAGAAATAACCAATTGCTTGACTTGTGCAATATTAGTTTTTTTTTTCCAATTGTTTTTGTGCTTTTTAAATTATAGTCATAAAATATGGTAAAAATATCTTTTATGGTTTAAAAGAGATGCATTGTGAGAATAGCAGATTTTTTTATGATTCTACAATAATCCACAGTAGACAGAGTAATACAATGCAGCTGTCTAATAACCTTATGGCCAACATTTCTCTGTTCATGCTGCTCAGCATATTTAATAACTTACTAATTACATCACCATTAAGACAATTTGTAAATGAAACACTTTGTACCGTAGGCCTATTTCATATTTTGGGGGTCAAATCTTCCTGTGCTTTTTGTCTTTCGGCCAAAAAATCAACAGCTAATAAGTCCACTTTTGGATCATTTTATGTAGTAAAATTGATAATATTTATATCACACAAATTTTTATCTCACAAGCCAATCAGTTCCCCAAATCTTCCCACCACAACACTGGTTATGGTATTTTAAAATTCCAGTCAAACTGAAATGGAAGCTGGTCCTTTCTCTGGACTTTAGTCTTTGACCTCAGTTGTCTAAGTAGAATAGAAGACAAGAAGAAGAAGAAAAAAAAAATCCAGGCCTTGGAAATAACTTGCTGGATGTCCCACTTCACCTGCTCTTGGGGTAAACACTGCTGATGTGCAGTATATAAAAGACTCCTTTTATAAGCTCCGAGCAGGAGGAATTCTGATTTGGAAAAGGGCTGAAGGGAAGGGCACACTGAAGATGACTACAAAGAGCTTCTGCCAATAAAAAAATGTCACTAGTAATCCTATAGTGGCCTCTCACACACATACACACACATGGGAGGATGAATTTCTGACTCTGAGACCATAACCCAGTCACTTTTAGGTAGTGCTGCAGTGCTGTTCATATTGCATTCACTGCTCACATCCTCTTCTGAGGCAATGAAAAGAGAGTCAACAGAATAAAAGTCACATGGATGAATAAGCAGTGGGAAACAGAGCGAAAAAAGTGAATTGAGAGAGCATGATGACACAGTGCAAAACTTACGATAAAAAGCCATTCAGGAAAGTGACATCCAGTCATGTCAGATTTTATCGCTAGGTGCCATTGTTCACCATTGACAAAACCCATTTCCTTAAAACTATACCAATTCCAATATCTGTTTGCCTTCTCCTAGCAGTGATGTATAAGAGCAAAAAAATACTGCATAGAACCTACTTCTTACAACCTTAATTAAAGATAATTCCACCTTTAATGGTCCAGGCAACCGTATGGACTTGATCCATTCAATTTCCTAAACCTGATGAAGAGTCTATGTCCTGGTAGTTAACAGCCTCTACATCACTTGAGTCGATACCACATAAGAATGACAAAGGGATCCATCTATTTCCCATTAATTACAGATCATTAATGCTCAAAAGATATGAGAGCATAGTGCAAGAAATCAGAGCTAATACAAAGCCCTGCACACAGCCATACAGGCCTAAATACATCAGCCTGATTGAAATTTATGTAAGCCGAGGAGGCCTGACATTATACTCCTGACACGTGAGAAATAGGAAGTCTCACATTCGCTGCTGGCTCCATCGCCCAAACAGTAAACAGGTCAATAAGCCATCATTATTGGTCTTCATGGTCGACCGGCTGAGAATCGACTGCTCGCGGGTCCATTTGAGGGATTAAGAGGAGGCAGTAATGCCATTTCGGAAGATACGACAACACCGTTCATCTCCAGTCCCTCTTTAAAAAAAAAAAGAGCATGCTGGAACACTGAACGAAGGCGTTTTTCCTTCTGCTCTCCAACAGCCGATGAAAAGGACCTGTCACGGCCCATAATATCCTCGCCGGAGGCAGCAGAGGATGGTGGACACGAGATACTTATTTGGGTCAATGTCCCTGGAAAGAACATCTCCCTCGTCCACTTGCTTTCTGTCTATGTGAAACAGGAGAGGCAGATGCTTCTGGGGAATATCAAAGTGCAGCCCAGGATTCATGCTGCTATCCATTTGGCTTGAGGCCTCAATTCTACTTTGCAGTTTCTCTTAGACGATATTTTCCTAGACATGATCTATTCACTAATAGTGGTGGGTTTTTTTCTTTTGGTTGTAGATTTTTCTTTTTTCTTGCAAGGAAGCCAAGTATTTGTGTAAAGACTTGTTCTTATGTACCTTCATACCGTTTATGTGTTTATGTTACGTGTTCAGGACTGAATTCAACAGCTGGTTTCTCTTTGGTTAAAGGAAGTAAGGAATGTCGAATTGTGGATCACACATGTGGATAACAGAATTTTTTTGTTCTTTATGTCATTTGGTATCTTATATATAACTGGGTAACTGGGTAGCACAGATAGACAGCATGGGCTTATCTATTAATAGTTATCGTTTAACCCTGGATTGCCAAATACCTTCAGCCAGACAGACAGACAAAACAAACAAGGTCAGCTTGATATTTTATTGCGATTATTTTTGTAAAAGTTGTGGTTTGAGATATGAAATTCGAAAAATGCAATACATTAAAGTAAACAGGTTGATTAACCTTTTACGCTTGAGCAGGACTAGGTAACAGGACAAGGTTATTTACATCGCAGAAAAAGAATTAACTATCAGCCCTCCAGCCAAATTTGTCTATTCATATTAATTCAGCTGCCAACACAGTTATATTACGCTTTCTCGGTGCAATCCACCGCTAGGTTACGAGTTTCTTTATGAAGACACATAGGAGGGGAAACCAATGACAAGCTGTCATTCCTGTAGGACTATTCACCATTCTACACATTTACAAAAAAACTATTGTCATATGGAGGAAATCAAAACTGCAGTGTTACACAAGCATTCCATAGCCTGTCAATGCATTCAAACTATATACCGCATATTGTCTCAAAAACACTGGATATATGGACTCCAAATCTACAAACAGAAGAAAAAGCATAATGAATCAATACAGCCTGTGGGGACTGAGAGCTAAAAAAAAAAAAAAAAAAAGGAATCTAGCACTTTCTGTGACTCTTATAGATGAGTGACTGGGAAAGGAAGTCAAGGCAGATCAGGTGAAGATGAAAGCGAAAAGAGCACACATTTTTTAATTCACAAGTGAACCCCAAGGACCAGAAAAATAAATAAATAAATAAAGTCAATACGACTTTAATACTGCGGTAGTGCCCTGAGAGAGGTTCTGTGATTTGCCGATATGATTTTATTATCTCCCCTCGCTCTGGTACAAGGTACTGGCTGGCTGGAAGCTGGGATTAATAGGATCAGTGTGCTGAAGGCTCATCTAGGGGGTCTGATGGCATTCTGACAGGCCGTGATGGATAGGAGATGCTGGCACCGTACACAACCGTGCAGTGCCTGGTTGATGCACGGTAAGATTAGACACACATACACACACATACATACACACACACATACAAATAAGGCAGGCCTTGGGCAAGATGCATAAAGCCAACCGTACACAGGTCCTGTAGCACAGCATGTGGAGACACACACACACACACACACCGTTTCTCCAGAGATATGTTGTTTTCTTATGCACAAGAGGTATAGTAGGTCCACCATTTTAAATCCAAATACATTCTCACTAACACATTATTAAATAAAACTCAGTTGATAAATTGTAATTGATGTGTAAGGAAGTGGCTTCATCATCCTTTTGATCCTGTTTCAATTTGTAATTAACCATACCATTACAATCAGCAATAATATAAAAAAAACTAGCTGCCTGTTATTGTTTAGGCCCTTGACCCATTGAGGCATGGGATCGTGCTGTGTTTTTTGACCTCAAGACTTTAGCAGCAAAGTCTTGTAAGTTGCAAAGTTGGGCCATGGATCGGACTTGTTTTTCCAGCACATCCCACAGATGCTCGATCAGACTGATATCTGGAGAATTTGGAGGCCATGTCAATACCTTCAACTCCTTGTACCTCAAACCATTCCTGAACATTTCTTTTAGTGTGGAAAGGCACATTGTCCTGCTAAAAGAGACCACTGATATTACGGAAGACTGTTGCCATGAAGCAATGTACTTGGTCAGCAACAATGTTTAAGTACAGTAGATGGTACTGTACGTGTCAAAGTGACGCAAAGCTTTCCAGCAGAACATTCCCCAGGGCATTGCACTGCCTTCATGCACAATCACTCTGCCATCCACACAAAAGATCAGACCAGGCCACCTTCTACTTGTTCTCCATGGTCCAGTTCTTATGCTTACATACCCATCATAGGTGCTTTTGGCAGTGAATGGGGCACTCTGATTGGTCTGCAGCTACACAACCTGCAAGTTGTGATGCACTGTGTATACCTTCTTTTCATAGCTACAATAGCATAAACTTTTTTTTAAGCAATTTTGCCCTACTTTAGCTCTCCAGTAGAGTTGGACCAGACAGTCTAGCCTTCACTCCCCATGTGTATAAGTAAGCCTTGGGTGCTGATTACCCTGACGCTGGTTGACTTTTGTTAGGTAGTAACCAGTGCATACTGGGACCCCCACAAAACCTGCTGTTTTTGATATACACCTAGGTAATACAATTTGGCTCTTGTCAAAGTCTTGCAGATCCTCCTCCATTTTTCCTACTTCCAACTTCGAGAACTGAATGTACTACAGTATATATATTATTACAACAGTAACCTAATCTAATCTGATTCATAGATAACACCAATTTAAGATAAATCAATGTGGCTGTTCACATTGCACGACTCTTTAATTAAGAGTTAATTAAGGGCGTTTGTTCATCCTTTGCTGTGCTGATCAGATCTTTACAGTGAAGCCCACAGAGATTATCATTAACCGTGTTAACTTTCTGCAATTATTTTGATTTACTTATCCACAATATATAAAGTTTTAATCAAACTGAAATCATAAAATCATGCAATCAAAGTGTCAAGATGTTATGTTGGCAGCCCGAGTTTATAGGCTAACATAAATGCCAAGGTGATGTAACACTATTCGCTAACACTATACAATTTCCTTGGGCAATCCAGTCTGAGCATTGTGTCTAACAGTAGTTCAGGTAACTTAATTTTTTTTTTTACTTTAGGATAATTTCAAACCTTTATTTTGAAAGTGTATCGATTGGCTCCTCACCACAATGTCATCATATCATTTTATTTGTACAAGAACAACAACAAAAAAACTTCACGGACAATGATTTGGTTCAGACAAATGTATGACATGGCTCTTCAGGCTAGGTATCTCTGACAGATCTTTCAGTGTGTGCTGAAAAATGAGCCGGCACGATAGCAATCGTGTGTGTGGTCTCAAATCATGATCATAAAAAAAGCATAATTCAACAAGGAGATGCTGCCGCTGCTTTTATTAGCTGCGGGAAGCAGATGGTGGAGAGTATTTCATTCTGGCTCGTTGTCTGTCACTCTTCCTGTCTCTCTTGGGTAGTTTTCAGGTTGAAGACGAAGGAAGGATTAGTAAAAACAAGCTGGAAAGCAGCGTCTCTGTGCAACATCGGTGCTGGATCGCATAATGAGGGATTAATGCTGCATTCTGTGCCACACTCACTCTGTGTGCATGGGCAAGAGGTTCATCATTACTTCACCATTACTTACTCACTGAGTGCAAGCACCCTAAAGACCTACACACTTTTTTTTTCACTGCATAGAAAATATGGGAGTAAGTTGGGTTCATTCTTGTTTCCTACTTCACTTGATCTGCTGCACTGAAATCAAAGGTAGCATACTGTAGGACTTTTACTGTAACATAGACACGCAAAGGTTTAAAGGAAATATTCAACTTCAGCAGTAGCTGTCATTCAGACTCTAGTAAGCTGATTAGATTGACTTCATTACTGTTTTCTAAATGAAGAGCCACTTGCAGGCACTCACAACTGTCACAATGCCATAAAGTGATTTAACAGTTTTGAACACTCAAGGGCAGATGCACACACAAGAGCAGACTCAGTGCAAAACACAGCTTCATGTGTCTAACATTCAATTTGCTATGCTATGGCTAACCCCACATTTCAACTGGCTGAGTCCCAATGTACTTAGCTTTAGCTTAAAAGTGTATAATTAATCTGTGCTCCATTTCTCTTCTCGTGGCTCTTGAATCATTTAGAAAATTGGAAATGTCACAAAGGAATTAGAATCCATCTGTTTCCTTGAATAGCCCTCTCAGTAAGGTTCCAAAACTGAAATATAAAATAGTTGTGAGAAGGAGGAGTAAGGCGGAAACCAGTGTACATACAATGCTATGGTTGAAAAAAGTATTAAAATACTTATATGGCTTCCAGGGGAAATGTTTAAAATGTATCAAGACATACTGTGTTCAATGCAATGTCTTTTCAAAATTTTATGTTTATCAATTCAAAGCCTTTGTCCTATGATCACAATTCTTGTGTATGACCTTGCCCTAATTTTTGAGTATACTCTGTATTTCCCCTGATGTATCCTGATGTTTTACGAATCCCTGTGTTTGACTTCTGTCTGTTTCATGATTTTTGATACTGGATTCTGATTCTGACTTTAAACAGAAACATGCCGGAAATTGTGCACATGTAGCTTAGCATCTGGGCCCGTTGGGACAACATCGGTATTAGGTTGTTTTCGAAAGTCCAGTGGAAGTCCAAACGATGTGCTGTTGATGCTAGATTGTGTCGCATAAATAACAATGATAACCACAAAAAAAATCCCAGACAAACCTTGGGGTCTTTCCTTTCTCTGGGTTGGATCATTTAATCCACAAGTTATTGGCACAGGTTTTATGTTGGGATACCCTTTCTGGAAAGCCACCAAAGAGATAAAAAAAAATCATTAAAATTGGACATGATGCAGTGTGGATGCTCTGCAATCACTATATTACAGTACATTAATTTGAGAGCTAAGATGCACTCCACTGTAATATTTTGAAACAGAGAGGTAACATAACAACCATCTCATTCTCAGAACAGAATTCTAAACTCTGTTTAAATCTTAAGGGACCATGTACAGTACAGTATGTGCAAATTAATATTAAAGGTTAGAATATTGTTATTCTAACAATATGTTAATATTGATGTTATATTTGCAACATTGGGTTTGGGTCGTTAATTCAACCTTATCGCAATGTAATGTTTTTTTTAAGTAATTTTTTCAAAAACAAAAAATGTTCCCCTGATGTTGTTACTGGGTGACGTCATTGATAGGCTTCCTGGTGGCTGTATTATCAATTACCACCTCTGTCCTCTTATTAAGTCCTGTAATTTTGACTTTCTTTTCACTAGCCATTGTCAGGTTTATTCATCATTTAAGATCATTCAGAGTTTTCTTCCTTGTAAGAAAAAAAAGAGGCCTTAAAAAAACACTCAATTCTCTTGTAAATAACATCTCATCTCATTACCCTTCCCTGAAGTGTTGTTACTCAGGGGTGGCTGCAGGCGACATGCAAGCACTGCTTTAAATTCAGACGGCACAATGTGACATGTTTGCCCTTGGTAGAAAGTGCCTCTAAAAGCCATTGATTAGGTTAAGATCGTCTCTTTTCATCCACACGTCTGACTCATCAAGTCTCTTTCATAGGCACGTGTCTACTAGCTTGCAATCAGAAAACAGGTTCACACTAAACATTCTCGGGGCTTTTGAATTGATTGCTTGTGGTGATTTGAAAGAGCATGTAGGAGACTCAGAGAATATTCTCACCAAAAGAAAAAAAAAAGTACCATGTTTACGTGACCTACAGCTCACAACGACCGAGCGAATTTTGCATTGTCATAATAGTGATACTCTCAGCAGTCTGAAGAACCTGCTCATAAACTCATTAGGTTTAATAACATTCAGTTCAGTCCCCAGACTTGATCTGAACCTTCAGAGAATGCAAGCTTTACTTTTATGGAACAAATTCCAATTAGAAATAAAAAATATATACTTTTTTCCCCCCTTGTTCATTTTAGGACACTCAATCGCAATGTGCGTTCAATTTACTAAGTCAATAGCTTATCATGCATGATGAGCCTTAGACCATCTGCTAAATGTGCACTGAATGATGCACCATGTGTTTGCAATGGGAGAAATGGGAGAAAAACCATAAAGCCATTGATTTGAATGATTTTCTAAATGTTGTGCTTACTGCCTCATTTACAGTAGGTCCGAAGAGTTATTTGTGCCCATTGTGTTTAAACAAGTTTTTAACTACAAGAAGTGCTAACAGAATGAACTGGGGCAGAAATCTCACCATCCCATGCTTAGGGGAAACCCAGAGTAAAGGACAGTCAATATTTAAAAGAATAAAATATATCAGCCAAATACATTTCCTGTTCGGTAATTGGAGAGTGAATCACAGATGAGAAATAAAAAAAAGTAGATTGAATAAAGATGAAATGTTGCTCCAGCGCATTAAAATTCACTTATAATGGCGCTGCTATTTCATTGGTGAAAATATTAAGTATCCCAGTAAAAATAGTCAGATTAACTTTTCTAATTAATATCTATTGGTGCAGGTGTTTGTTTAAATTGAGCTAGTAGCTTATTAGTAGCTTATTTGAAAGTAGATTATTAAATTCTGACACATAACTGTTCTTAACATCGTTTTAACTCAACATTTTGATTTCACTTATGGTGCAGGTTAAACTTTAGGCAGATATCCAAGTACTGCAAAAGTTTCAATAAATTCTGTCCAGAAGTCGATTTAAGATGCAAATAACTGCTTGCATGATGCTGTGACAAAATCTTGCTGGACAGATATCTACTGTAAACAGACAATTTTTCCAGGACTGGTTTCTGGTCCTCCAAAGTATGTCACCTAAAGATATAATTGAAAAAGCAAGTTCTGAGCAATGTACAGACAAAACCTTTCTTTTATTTATATAGATAATCCAAATTACATTTTATAAAATTTTACCAAAGGACAAGTGCAATGCAGGGCTGTAATGGCAAAAAAAATGGGTGTGTAATCTATGTAAAACAGACCATGACGTACTGTACCAATGAAAAAAAAAGTAATAAGGAGTAAAAAGGGAAGGAGTAAAAAGGAATAAGTTGAAGCTGAAATTCTTTGTTAAATAAGGAGGTTTATTAATCACCACTAACACTGTAAAACAATGAAAGACAGTATGGAAAATGTTTTACATCGGCCACCATTCAAAGAAATGAACAATCCATCATGCTTTTCAATGAGAAACAAAGCTATAAATCATATCACTACCTGGCTAGGCCTATGATAATATAAAAGCATATTCACAACATGGTTTTATGTTTTTTCTTTTCCCTCACTTTGTGCTCAAGGTCTTTTGCTGGCATTGGCAAGAAGAGGTTTGCCATTTCCATGCTTTAAAAATCATCCTATATCCATGTTAAAATTCAACTGATCTGGCTGACACAAGGCACGATGGGATTGGTCACAGTAGACAGTCGAGGTACTGGAAATGCTGATTAAGTGGCGCAATATAGAATACACCACGGTTTGATCTGGCAAAACAATATGAATACCTTGAGCTGCTGAGAGGCCATTCTAAGAATAACTTTATCGAATTTTAAAGCTAGTCAGAGGTGGGTGATATTATTTCAGGAATTTAGAAGGTGCTACAGTAGGTTTTACCTCCAATAGATTCCTAAAGGGTAACTCACTCCCTCACTCATCATCTATAGCACTTTATCCTGTATACAGGGCAGCGCTGGGCCTGGAGCCTATCCCAGGAGAATTAAAGCACAAGGCGTAGTGGATGGAGTGCCAATCCATCGCACGGCACACAGACACACGCTACAGGCAATTTGGGAACACCAATTAGCCTGCATGTCTTCAGACTGTGGGAGGAAACCCACCAAGCACAGGGAGAACATGCACACACACCCAAGATGGGAATCGAACTCGGACCTTGGAGGGCCAAGGCGACAGTGCTACCCACCAAACCACCATGCCACGGACTGAGTAGGGGTTACAATTTACAAATTAATTTTATCTGTTATATATCTTAAGGATTAACATATAAGGGGCATATGAAGGTGATAATATCTGTCAGAAATCAGAAATGCACATGCACCATGGTGACCCTGAGTCTCTTGCAAAGACTTGTAGCTTTTAAAATGAAATTGGGTTAAAAAAAATTTGAAAACCGAAACCAGTTTAATGATATGCCCTCAAACACAGCCGAACAGTAATGAACAGGTTTACTGCTCAAAATGACCCGATAAGCTGTATGTCAGCGATTAAATGGTGGCTATTATGAGGTTGCTCTAAAGGTCACTAAGAATGAGCCTGTAGCATAAGTCAACAATGATAGCCTCTCATCTTCATTTTGTTTTTGGCTGTTATGGAATTAATTATTAATTATTCATGAATCATTGCCCTGGCCCAGCAAATCAATAGACACCAAAAATCTCAGAACTAAATTTGAAATGCAATTCTTTAAATACTATTAATACTTCGAATGCTTAAATACCTTTGATTCAAGTTCTGACACATACAGTACCGAGTTAACTGATTGAAAGCCATTGGAAATGCCATTGGATTCTCTGTGGATTCTTCCTTGTATTCAAATATAATAGACAGTATCCGCACTCACCTTCAAGAAACCTTGAGAGGAACCAGACTCAACAGGGACCCCATCCTCATTTGGGTGAAACAGAAAGCAGGAGTTTATCTGCATTCATACTGTGTGTTAGGAAGCAGGCAGTTCAGCTATAACAGTTGATGTTAATTGATGTTAATATGGAGTCCAGGTAGTTATTGGAGGCTCAGGTAG
>JAOVVB010000008.1:6560037-6573460 GCA_028570985.1 Heterobranchus longifilis | reverse complement strand
TATGGACAGCAAACAGCTGAGGGCGCACAGCAGATTCTGTGGAATCTGACCAGCGTGAGCACATGCACACTGTCACAGGCATATGCACATCTGGTGGTCTCTGGAGAATGAAGCCAGAGAGAGATTTCCCAGAACACAACTCCTCCCACAAACTATTACACTGTAGGAAGAAAAAAAAAAGTTTTGACTCAAATCCTTACAGGACTTTTGTTAGCTTATGTATAGTTATGATCTTGCCGCAAATAAGCAAATAAGCAAATAAGCCAGTGCCATTGAAAGCTAACAAGCTGATGGTACTGTAGCTAAAAGAACAGCTCTTGTTGAAAGGCTTTGCTATTGTTATTACCTAATATTACCTACTGTAATGTTACATTGATGTGCATGCCAAAAGTTCCTGGCATTGGCTCTGGAGCCACTACTGTACAACCCTATCCCGGATCAGCAGCTCCTTAAAGCGAGTGAGTGACACCTATTTAGGCTTCCTACTTAGTGTGCATTATGTGTTTTGTGGAACAGGCTTCAATTCTCTCTAAATGTGTCCGGACTTGGCACTGGCACCTGACAGATTAACTGGCATGTCAGAGAATTGTACAGGGCAACCCGTGTTACAACTTGTCTTGTACGCCAGAAAGGGAAAAAATCTCCCAGCCAACAAATTTAAATGAAAAATAAAAAAAGTTAGTTAGTGAAAAAAGAGTAAATGAGTATTATAATCCTGTGGCTAAATATAAGGAAACGTTTTCAGGAAAGTTATAAATGAAAAGCCCTGAAGCACTCGTTTCTACCCATAAATCACACATTTTGCAAGGTTGCTTATGACTTATGAGAAATTTCTGGTGAGAATCTCTCTCTGCCAGTCAAGATGATCTTAGCCAAATTATACTTTCGGAATATTTAGCTCACAACTTTAAACACACTGTAAAACACCTATCAAGCAAGAAGGTTTACCAGCTAATATAAAAGGCTTAACCAACATTGGACACCTGTAGAAAACCCACCAAGCATGGGGAGAACATGCAAACTCCATGCACACAGAGACGGGAATCGAACCTGGCCAGGAATTGAACCCGGACCCTGGAGGTGCAAGGTGACAGTGCCAACCACTACAGCACCGTGCCGCCCTATTTTAGCATTCATCAATCCTAAATTAATACTAGTGACAGCTACAACCTTGGCTGGATTGGTAATGTGGCACACCAGGCATTATGCTGGTGGGCCAATGCACTTTGGAGCCAATACATCTTTCTTTCTTTTCTGGGACTGGCCCATCATGTAGGAACAGTGGCCCTTTGGTTTGTCTTAAATACCGGCAGTGTAAATGAAGCAATGAAGTATATTGCTCTGCCTATATAAAATGTTCTCCTGCCACTCCTCCACCTTTTTCTCCTTTTCTCAAGTCCATACAGACAGACCTAAGTGGAAAGGTAGTGCGGAAAAGTCTGGAGCCGCCAAATGTGCAAGGACATGTTTGCTGTGAGGGCTGCCGCAGCAGCCTCTACCTCATTGGCAGGGCCAAAGTTTATGCAGCATCATCAGGCTGATGTAGAAGAACAGGTGGCAAGCCAAGGAGAAAAGCAGGCGTGTACTGTAATCGACGATGAAGGGCCAGAGGGGAGGCAGAATGCGGAGGAGCAGGAGTAGAAGGGAGTTCAATCAGTAAGGAGGAGAAGATCCAATGGCAGTGGATATACATTGCATTTAAAAAAAAATTAATATTCTGGAAAACTTGTAATTTCATTAGAAAAGTGAATAGCTCAGACGTTCCCGATTCATTAGACATAACGTGATATTTTAAGCCTTTTTTGTTCCAATCCAACCCTGGCTACAACAACAAAGTCCTCACAACTCCAACTCTTTTTTTGCACATCAACTCCTCGTGAGTCTTGTAATTTAAAATAAATACTTTGTAATGAACTGACTACACAGAAGCATCTCGTCTGCTTTGAGTGCAACGAGCCTATCCGGCCCTAATGACCCCCGACTGCATAATCACATTAAATTCCTGAACTTCTGTGTATTATAGGGCTGCATTAACTCCTCAGCAGGTCTCACTGGAGAACAGCAGCTAGTGTGGGCACTCTGGGTCTGAGACTGGCTGACAGCATGTAAAAAACAACTTTCACAAGCAAAATTTTGCCAAGACACTTCATTAAACATTAGCCAGCTGTTGCAGTGAGCATGGCTGCTAGCTTCTGAGAGAACAGATAAGCTGCTCCCTTGCAGGAACCACAGAGGAGGAATAAACAGGCCTCTTTGTGACCACACAGAAGTCTCAGATTGATTGTTTTGAGACAGACGGGCCCAGCACAGTTTTTCACTCTGCTATAGGATAGAATTATTTCTCTCGGGAGTATGCGTGCTCTTTATAATTTGAGAAAGCATCATTTTTATTTTGAATGCACCCGGAAATCTGGATGCTCGTTAAAGTTAGGAAACATTGCTCTAGGACTATTATGCACAATCATCACACCAGAAGAGAGAAGGCTTTAGATGATGGCTTTAGTCTTGATGGCATATCAGTAAAGGTATTTAGGGAATACAGATGAATGAGCGACACTATACATGGCACTTAAATTACTTGTATTGTCACTCAGCTACTCAAAAATGTCACATAAACTCACAAATGTCTCCACCAAAGAAGCTGCAAATAAAACGCCAAGTGATCTGCATAAGTATTATTCGACATTGCTGTGAAGCCCTAGATTCATTATGTTGCTACCAGTTGCCCTAAGAAGTCTATATAAAAATAGGAGAAAGGTGTCCACATGTGTGCAATTCAATCTCATAAACAATTTGACAGCAAAATGAGAAATATCCACTTTCGGTGAGTTTTGAAACAACCTGCCAAAAAATCAAGAAGTATTACAAGCTGTTAGAAAATATTTAGTGCATAGTTTCTTTGACTCACAAGGGCGAAAAGAAACACACATGGAAAAGATGTGGTTATGTCAGTGTAATTTTGTATAATATTGCAAAATGCTATAATTGCATCTGCAACAGTTTTGTGCCAATGAATAATTCCTGCAATTGTGTTTGTGGCCATGTAAATATGCTACTTATTATCAATAACAGTGTTGTTTGTGGTGTAATAGGAAACTAAGGCAAATTTATGCTTTTACTGTGTTTTTGTATTGAGTCATTACACCAATTTAAGTATGAGGAAAAAAGTGTTAGGTTTTGTCCATTATTTTTTTAAATACAAAGTTTGTTGAGGATCAACACAATTCAGAATCCTACTCGACTAGTTTCAATTTTAATTTCGTTTTTGATAACAGTGCCTTATCATAGTACAGGGACGCACCATATACTGTAACATCCGATCAGGCATTGACAAACTGCATCTATGTCTGTGATCCCTTAAGGTTATAAAAGTATTTAAGTAGTTTAGAAATCTTGATAGAAGACCAGGTTGTAGCAGACATAACCAGGCAAGACATGGAATGTTGTAATATTGTTTTTGTGTACAGTTTTATTCTGAAATATCACTTTGTACAAAATAAGTGTACAAAATTGGGCTTTTCTCTCATTTTGCTGTCTTGTTATCTGTTCCTGGAAGACCACTAAGTTCGATAAAGGACATACAGTATTGTATATTGTACATTAACACGTTCATGAAAGACCAATACGATATTAATATGACCAAGTGAATGTTCTGAAAGCCAAGAAAATAATAAGGGTTTAGCTTCCAATGCGATAACGACGCAGATGACCGTCAAATTTATGCTGGAAAGGTTGAGAGTAGTTTCAATTTCAATGTTTTGTTTTTTTTTCTTTTTAATTGAGGGTCTCCGGCAAGTCTTCTAAATTGCTATTCACCAACAGTCTCCATTCAATCTGAAACTGCTTGAGAATTTTTAACACAAAAAATGGACAAAATGATCAGAATCCAGATGTGCAAAACGAATAGAGACATAACCTCGTATAGTAGATGAAGCTATAACGACAAAAGGCCAAAGGTGGTTCTACCCAGTGAATTTGTACGCAACTGACAAATGTCTCGTGTGTATTTAGGTAACTCGAAACACTTCCTGGTCACTTTATTAGAAACACTTACAATGCAGTTGGACAACCAGTCAATCATTTCGTTGCAGTTCAATGCATGAAAATATGAAAATAAAGGTCCTCAGAAGGTGGAAAATTGGATCGTAGTGACCGTGGCATTGTTGTCCATATTTCAGAATCTGTTGATCTTCCATGGGCACACAAAAAAACAACAAAAAACAAGATGGAGTAAAAAACAAATAAACAAAAAATACCTAGTGAGTGACAGTTCTACTGGCAGTCTTCACACAACACATTCAACCTTGAGGTGAATGTGCTACAACAAAAGAAGTCCACATGAGATGCCACACCTGTCAATCAAGAACAGGAATCTAAGTGGGTGTGACCCACCTAAACCGGACATATGTAGATTAGAAAAATATTTTCCAGAATCCGTGCCTACAGTCTATTTTAATTTAATACTACAAAATGTAGAAAAGGTCAAAGGGCTGAATACTTACGCAATTCACTGTAAAAGTGTCAACAATACATTTCCACAATGGTGAGCTGTGGCAAGTGCAACAGTTTGAGAACGATCAACTGCGACTGTGAGCCAGATCATTCCCACCGCTCCCGCATGTGCACTGGACATGGTTCGGGGGCGTCTCTAACGTAGTAATGTACCATTCTATCCAGCTTAGAAGGTTGAAACATAAACCCAACTAATGAAAGCTTTCCCCTCTGTTTCCAACACGATTTCCTCCTTCTCTTTCCTTCACCCTCCTGCTTTCTCTGTAGTGTGCAGCACTCTGTGGTAACAGATTTAATTTCAAGGATGATGTCGGTGGGGTGGAAATGACATAGTGATCCTCCATTATCTGGCTTCTCTTGTTCATCATGTGCACTGCTTTCTGCGCCATCGATTGTAGGCACTGGATAGTGTCATTAAATCTATCATGCTGAGAAGAGAAATGGTTTGTGTATGGATGGTTCTTGCCTTCATGATCAGTGAAGCCACTGACAATGAAAATCAATAAACAAAACACAGTTTTGCAGACGGTTTACTGTAAAGTGTGGAAAGCAGCATGACATTTCCGACACGCACGTTTTTAGACACAACCCTGCTGAGCCCCACGAATTCAGAAAAACTGCATACGGTGACTTTTTGAACCGGCCAGATATTTAGATCTGGTGTCTCTTTAGACGTATGCAAGTTAAATCATTTATAGTGTGTGTGGGTAATTTCTGATGGCTTCTTAATGCGCTTCACTAACCATCTTGATTTCATGACAAACTCTAAATGACCTGCATACTGTATGTTTTTGTACCAAATGGCCTGCTAGTGAAAAATCTCATGCTCTAAAAAAAGCTGTTTTGCTATTATTATTATTATTATTATTATTATAAATATTGATAATTTTGCTTTTCTTAAACAATCCACAATGCACTCCTCCTCAACCTGTGAATCAATAATGCATGCATATCTGAGCCATACGTACATTATCTAAAGATAATTTCACATGCCGGTAAATAAATGCTGTAAATAATAGGTCTGGCGATGTTAGAGTAGCTGATTAAGTGGTTTGATTATTGCAAAGAAATGTGTGTGATAAAAACCCACCATGTTCTCTATGCTACAATAAGCCTGGAAATATGATTATAGATGGATCTATGGACTATATGCAAGAGGTAAAAATGAAATCCTGTCCGTTTGCAAGCGAGTATTTTTTTTTCTTGAATAGACCTCTACTGCCACCAAATGGATAACCACCACTCAGCATTGCTCGCTTTTTATTTAAAAATTTATTTATTCACTTATTTATTTATATTTTAATTGCCATCATTTTAATTACACAGGATATTCAAAGTATTTAACAGTTTGTATTGGTCATTTATATATTAGAATATTTTTTACATGCGGGGCAGCCAGCAGAATAACCGGGCGACCAAAAGTTGAATTCTGTGCAGTGGGTTGTGTCGTGCAAGACAGCAAATAATGAGACACTGAATCTTTTGTCTGGAGTCTGAACTTTGGCTTTAACTCGGCAATGCTCTAATTCATCCCTAGACATGCTCAACTTTAATTACTGCATCCCACAGGGGCCTTTATCAGTTCTGCACTGGGTCCTTAATGAGCTCTTATTAAGTCATACACTTCTCGGACCTCACAAACGTACCACACACACTCTCGCACATGCACACACACACACACACACACACACACACACACGCACACACCCTACACATAATTATGAGTCCCCACTGATTATATTGGCTCACACTTATTTGAAATGCCAATCCTTCAGTAAACCTTCCCACTGCATGAGCTTCAACATTTTGTTTCCTTTAATCTTTTCTCTGTACTCTTTTTTCCCTTCTGATTTATTCCATCTATTCAAAAACTTCTAAATCGGCAATTATTATGAATATTAAAGTTACCAAAAAGTTGTCAAATTACTCTTCTTGTCAATGCACCAAAGGTACTGAAAGATGAAGGTCTAAAGTAATAATGAATGGTTGCGCAATCCCACTTTTTTCTGTTATCCACAACGATACCAAAACCTTGCGTAACCTAAGAAGTTACTCAACCTACAAACCTTTTTTTTTTTTTTTTAGGGGAAATGCAAAATTCACTTTTTAGTCATTTTCATATATTCAGATGAGTGCTTTTTGGGTTTTTTCCCGCTTTTGTATTGGCCGGAAAAACAAGCCAATAATATTCCACCCCCAATGTGAGCTCATATAAGAAGACACAAAAAATAGTAATAATAAAATTGCAGCTCTTATTATTCAAGGTAAACATGGAAAATGCTATAAATACTTGGCACAAAACAGGTTAATACTTACTTACTTACTTGTTTATTATTTCCCGTACCATATTCAATCCACTAATTTCTTTGCTGGTATCAATCGATTCTGGATGTCGGATCGGTTGTTAGTAATAGATATCAGCACTGGTAGCAAGTTGTGACTTTTTTATACTACTGTACAACCACCAGACAAATACGGCATAAGAAATGTGACTCTACTGACAAAAATATCACGGGTGTGAAATTAGACCTCTTGCATTATGACAACTTGCTGACTTCCTCAGCAGCATGAATTCTTAGTCCAATTAATTGCTGATTTAAAAAAAAGGTGTAAATGTGAAAAGCTTTCCACAGCTTATTCCGGAGGCTATGGTGAGGCGGGATGAGAGGAAAGAAAAGAAGGGGGAAAAAAGTAAAAGAAGTGAGAAAGACACTAGAGGGGAGACACTAGACTGTGACGTCCTTGTATGTGTCAGCTAGCCACTGCGCTGATAAATGCTAATAGTTTTCACTCCACTGAGCTCAACAGGCCGATGCTCCCATAACGCCGCTCCATTAATACAGGCAATTTCTCACACGCGCACACACACACACACACACACACACACACATACACACACCATCCACTCTCCATTAACATGGCTAAGCTTGCTAGATTCAGAAACTGACACAAATCACCCAGCAGCTATATAAACCACACTGACACTGTTCACCGAACAAACACACCCTCATTACGCTGCATTTTCACACCTCCTTTTGTGTCCTCTAGGATCTCGAAACTGATACAAATCATCTGACAGAGCTATAAAATCCAGTAACACATGCACGCATACTTCCGCAGTCTTCCACTCATTACGCTGTGTTATTACAGCTTGTTCAACACAGCATGCTTGTTGCTCTTGCCCTCACAGGATCCAAAACCTGACAAAAAAAAATACCCCACCCGATAGATAAAACACCTCAGAAGCCGGTTCTCACACACACACGCACACACATTCTCCCACTGTCTGACTCACTACACTGTGCTATTACAGCACCATTTTTTTTCCCCAGACAGCATGTCTTGCTCTTGTCCTCACAACAGCAACAGTGCATGTGTCTCTGTAATGTAACATAATGTAATTGCAGAGCTGAGCTCTCTTACTCTCTGTTGACCTGCGAATGAGAGGCGAGCCAGAGTCATTGTGTCAACACAACTGTCAGCGCGCATTATCCTCCACTAACCTCCATGCTGCCATCGCTCTGCTTTTTACGAACGCTGGCTCGGGCTCGTCTCTCTCTCTCTCTCTCTCTCTCTCTTCCAGGACCCGAACGATCAAAGGTTTTCAAGGATCAGTCAGTGACATGAAAGCAAGCACGAGCAGTGATACCTGGTTTAAATCACAGCCTGGATATCAGACATGTGAATAAGTCGCGCATGGCCTACCGCCAGTCTGCACATGAACCCCGCTTTGCTAACCTGTAACAAAGCTGCATGGTTTAAATAAAGTTAACTCTTAATGAACTCATGAATCTTTGGAATGATAAAAAAGCAACATAGCACTTCTAGGGCACTAAAATGTATTTAAAAGATCTATGATTAATTCTGTGGTGGCACAGTGGCATTGTGGTTAACGCTGTTTCCTCACACCTCCAGGGTCGAGGGTTCGATTACCACCTTGGGTGTGTGTGTGTGTGGAGTTTACATGTTCTCCCATATGCTTGGTGGGTTTCTTCCAGGTGGTAGGGTTTCCTCCTACATTCCAAAAACATGCAAATGTCGTGCATGTGTGTGTGTGTGCTCCAGCCACCCCACGACCCTGTACACAGGATAAGCGGTAAAGAAAATGAATGAAAAGTATCCTCCTAAAAATACTCCTCAGTCATGAAAGACAAACATTTTACTGTAAACCCCGATATAAAACCTGCAGTCAAAGACAAAACTGACATAAAAGACTAACACCTATGCTTAATAAGTAAGAAATACAACACTAAATGAACATGCTATTTTATGACAGGGTGGTGTTAAGTGATTTAACACAAGCCTGACAGCTTTAACAGCTCAACCTGAGGAGCTTTTATATCTTATATAAAGACAATTTGACATATGTTTTATTCATTCGTAATACAAAAACGATTATGTAGAACGTCTGCCATTGCAAGCCGGTTTCTGTTGTCCTGTTGTCTCTTACGTTCTAATGGTTTCAAACATTCTTACTCTCCAAAGCCTCTCTTTTTTACATCTGTATTGGCGTTAATTAAATAAATACTAATAATATTCTAAATACTAGAAGAAGAAAAAAAAAAACAGCTTACAAGTTACAAAAAGCTACAAAGCGCTGACAATGGAGACTCCTTCCAAAAAACTGAAATAAACGCCTCCTTGCAGAAAGCTTCATCATATCAAAAACATTACATTTTTATTTATCCATCTACAGTACCATGCACATGATTGTTACTACAGGAATGGTAATGTACTCGAACAAGATCATTAAAATAAATGATGTTGCTGGAAGCACCACCTGAGCAATTCTGCTCAACAGGAACGAAGTATAAATAGTTCCACCTTCTTTAAATTAATATTAAAAAATTGGCCTTCATCTCCGTCTTTGCTTACACTGACCAAAAGAGGATAAGTTCATTTTCATGTCTGGTTCCACTCAAACCTTCTTCCTGCTATGTCATGTGCGTGAGCTCTTCCTTGCCTCTGCTCCTCTTACTTTTGTTCGATAGGAATCTAGATTTATACCAGGATAAATAGACTTTTTTTTTAAGTCTATTTTCCAAAGAACTATACAAATAAAATTACTTTTATTACAATTGTATGATTCAAGATCCAAATACATTCCTTTTTTCAGATATTTTTTTATTAAAGCGCAGCTCACAAGCAGTCTAAAATGAAATTTAGCGCATGAGTAAGAGTTGTGTGAACTGACAGGAGAAATAATTGATAGCGAAGTAGACACCACGCTATGTCCTGATTGGTTGAACTTTTTTTCAGAGCCCGGGGCACTACAGAAAGCAGAGTATCATCTCATGGCAGATATTTTAATTATTTAATTTATCTCTTTTACACTTTGCTGGAATATAAGAAGACCCTCATCACATGTTAAATAAAATGTTCTAACCAAAAATTCTGGCTCTACCTCAACTGCTTTTAAGTATGTTACTCTGTAAAATTGTCCTATTTTTCACCTCCTCCACTAAATCTCATTACAAAATCAGTGTGCGGTTTACCATCTTTTGCTCATCACATGCTTCGACACAATACTTCATTTATGTATCCAATCCAATACATGATCTATTTTTTTGTACAGTAACTTCACTACACGGTCTGTATTCATAATGTGAAAGACATTTTTTTTTCTCCCCGTTGTAAGTCTTTCCAAGATAGCAAACATATATGTGTTGATATTTACATTGATTCTTTGCCAGCATGATGCATGTGCCATTGAGAACCAGGAATGAGAATTTTCATTAAATAAAACCTGGAGGGCATCTGGCTGATAATAGGGAAGAGAGAGGAGAGTCCATGCTGCATCATTAACCTTACCCTCGACCTCCATGCTTGCTGAACAATGTCACTGTGGCTAAGACATTGAAGCTTTTTTTTTTTTTTTTTTAATATATAAATAAATAAAGCTCTTTAATTCTCGGCAAACCTCAGTTTGCAGAGGTTTTTACAAATCAGATTCACAGACAGGCAAAATGTTCATGGTTCAATTGACTTAATGAAGCTTTTAAGTTGGGTTTATCATGTAGTTCGTTCATTCATTCATACACTATCCCATATTCCATACATATTACCATATTCCATATATACATATTCCTTATCCCAGGGAACGCAGGGAACAATGCAAGGGACCATCCTGGATTTGTGTCAACCAACCGCATGGTGCAGGTGCACAGGCACTCAACACCATATTATACACTATGAGCGATTTGAAACACCAATCACCCTCATGCATGTCTTTGGATTGTGGGTGAAACCCGGAGCAGGGCCAACAAGCAAACTTTATGCACTTAGATCAAAGACAAGAATTGATCCTGGAGGTAATGTATGAGGCAACCTCACGGCATCCCACACCCCACTCATCTAAGAATTTGTAGTCTTCGATATGATAAAACACTCTGCGAGAATGTGATAATGGACATTTTGGGCTTTTACTCATTTAGGCAAAATTTTCACGTACAGTGAAGTGAAAATATTTTGGCAGTGCTTGCCATGAGTAGTTTAAATGTGTTCGAAGGATTTTTGGATAATGTTGTAGACAGGAAAAGGAAGTTTACACTCCGTTACTGGCATTGCAATCATTCCAGCAGTAATAAATGACAGGTAAGTGGCACTTGTAGTATGTGATATGTTCTATGAAATAGGCCATTTACAGTATGTGTTCTGGATTTTGTGTAAGCACCATGTTATACTCAAAACTATATGGAATACTATAGTGTACTGTTGTGAAGCAGAGAAAAAAGGGGGGAAAACTACTGCATAATATAGGCATACGCAATTTTGTCTGGTCCTGTACGCTATTACTGTATTGTTATAAACAGACGGACACGGGTGATGCACAGACGGACATCATACACTGCATACCTGGAGTTATCTCATTTTGCTGTCAAACTGTTCCTATATTGATCATCTATGTAAGGAGTCTCCAGTGGCAATGCAAATGGGTTAGTAGGTTCTTCATTATGGGATTCTGGATTTCCTTTAGCAAGCTCAGTTAATGTTTTTGCTTGTTATTCTTTATTTGCTTTTGTTGTATTAGTAACATTCATAAAAAGCTACAGTATAATGTAAGTATAATCAGTTTAAAATATGGCCATTGTTCACATTATTTCATACATTTATGTGTGAATGTTGTTGACAAATTGCAGTGGTATAAAACTTGCTGTTATTGGAAAATAATGAACTTTGGAAGATAACAGCACACCAAGTCCACCAGAATTATCTTCCAATAACAGCATGCTCGGTTGTGTTTCATTGCTTTCTTAACATCTTGGTCATTTCCACTCTAATGTGCAATGTAATAGCTTGCATTATGTCGCTGTTCGATACAGTGAGATTTTCTCTGAGGTGTGTTCGAACCATGTAGCGAGTGCATTAATATCTGAAACATAACTGGAAAAGCAATATTACATGACAAACTCAAGTATAAATCATCCTCCCTCCTTCTGTCTCTCCATCCTTTCTCTCCATACTCATCAGCTCCTAACAGCATGTTTGCAAGCTGCTATGACTTCCTGTGAACTCCCTGATGGTACAAAAAAAAAAAAAACTTTATTAGCAATTTGACATATTCTAACATATGGACTTGGAGATTGTGTTAAAGTGGGACGCCTCTGCTGCAAAATGTTCCGCTGCATAAGCTATTAACCTTCTTCTGACCTTGCCCTGCGAAATCGAAGGCAAGTTTGCTGACGGCTTAATCATATAAGGACACATGTGACCGTTCACCTCTTCTTTTACAACATGTTTACGTTATTAGGGTCTATGTTTTGAGCATAATTTCTGAAAAGCTAAGCTGCTTAACTTCAGCCATGAGTAAGCATCGTAGAGCGGGTGAAGAGATTATCCTGCAGACATAGTCTTCTCGCTAAATCCCGGGCTGCGTGCCTGGGTTATAAAGGGGTCCCCTTATGATATAATTCTCATATTTCAACCAAAAAGCCTGGCTACTATCACAATCTTAGTACACTGGGCACTAAATACAGTACGTTTTCATCTTACTGGGGGACACTGGGTGCATAATGTCCATCTAGAAATATACTTTCTTGGTCCTTAAGAACATTTAATACATATAGTGTTATATATAAATTTAAATTACGTTCTGCATAACATCTTTTTTTAAATCATTTTTATGATAAACATGTAATCAGTAAGTTGACTTCTGAATATTTTAACAGAATATTGAATATTTTCAAAATAACCTGGGACTCACGGATGAAGGTGTAAAACCGAATGACATTTACGCAAGACTTCAAGCACAGTGCGGTGATAAGTAAATGATACAGTGATAACTTAGCTTGAGTAAAACATTTGAATGGTGCACACATTTTAAAGAAGGCTGTACGTACAGTACAGTACATGAATGACTGGCCGACACCTCCTGCCCGAGGTGACTCAAAGAACCCTGCACTTTTCAGACACTAAAAACCTAGGTTTAAAGGAATGGCTGCACGAGGACAACTTAAAATTTATTTATCAACATTGTGCAATACAAATTTCATATACAATCATATGAAGGTATAATGTAGAATATAGTGTTGGGTGTAACGCGTAACAAAGTAACGCATTAGAGTACCTGGATTACTTTTTTGATGTAACGAGTAATCTAACGCGTTAGATCCGTCATTTAAGTACTCAGTTATTTAGTTATATTTTCAAAAATGTAATCCGTTATTCAGAAAATTTATGTAATCCGTGAGCCAGACAGCAGTCATTCCGTTAGTGTGTTGTGTGTGTGAAAGTCGTCCTACAAGCTCCGTCCCCAATAAACCACCCCGCTCTGTTATTCCTGCTGTTATACACCTATCTCACCTATGCGGTTTTTCTGACACGCGGAAAGATGGGAACCTAATCACAGCACTAAAACTCGCGGTGAATCATGATGAACTGTACTTACGGCCACCGCGCGAAACCACGTAGG
>JAOVVB010000008.1:6513320-6525234 GCA_028570985.1 Heterobranchus longifilis | reverse complement strand
ATGTAGAAAGAAATAAAAATCAGGAACCATCATGGAGTTAGAAAGTGACCCCAAACTTTTGAACGGTAGTGTGTATAATTGTAAAAACAATATCTATATGAAATTTATATCCAAACTTAACAGACACCGACTAACAAATGAGAACAGATACTATACAGTACATTAGCATGGACAAAAAGCTTTCTAAAGCTCAGCTACAGTATGTTTATCCACGTTTGTTACCATATAATGTAAAACATCACTATACAAGTGCATTTCTTGTATAGCACTCATGGTGGATGAAGACAAAGTGGATTAGTCCATAAAGGTGTGAAAGTTCTAAGGGCATTTTTGTGTGTGTGTGTGTGTGTGTGTGTGTGTGTGTGTGTGTTTGTGTGTGTGTGTCTGTGTGTGTGTGGAAAAATTGCTTCCATAGTCATAAGCATGTGGACTCAAGTGAAACAAATAGTCTGCTTGGCTCACTGGTGGGTTTTATATTAGCATTTAAAACATGCTGGGATTCACTTCTATTCTCAATCCTCCAACGTATGAATGGATTACCCACATATAACGGAAAGAGACTTCAGAAAGTTATTGATTAGTTATAACCCGCATAATCAGTTGTGCCAGTTAACTTTTACATACTCCCACTCATGCACTGAAAGCCCAGCTGCACCCCCATGCACAGCCCTGACCACACACAGACATGCGCTGCGCCTCGGATATGATGGGTGTTAAGTCCTTGAATGTTCTCTAAGCTGCAACTCCCACGGGCCTTTAAGCTCTTTTTACACTTTTTTTTACACACGGAGAGTTGCAGAAAGTGCCAATTCGAGCCATTTTTACACATATACACACTTGTGTGCACACACAAACAGGATGCACTTTTACAAAATTGATGTAGCAATTAAACACAGGGAAGCACTTCCACACAGCCAAAGGAATGGCATTTCAATGCTATTAAAACCTGAAACAGGATGGCGTTATGAAAGAAAGTAATCAACATTTTGGGGTTTTTTGTGTAATACAGCAGTGACATTTACATCAACATCAGCCTTGAGTCTGCTTCCTATTGTCCTAGTGCCACACGAAATAACCAGGGAGAATTGTAGACCTCGAAGCTTACCATAAAAATACACTCACTGGCACATTTTATACGAAACATCTGTGCTCCTGCTTATTCATATCCACTCAGCCAATCACTACACTACATAAAATAATGCAGACACAGGTGAAGAGCTTCGGTTACTGTTCAAATCATAGGTTAAAATAGGGGAAATGTGATTATTGACTCTAACCATTGCATATTTTTAAAACTTCATATCTTACACACAACAATTTCTAGACATTAGACATAATGGGGGGGAAAATCCAGTATGTGTTAGTGTATGCCGAAACAATTTGTTAATGAAAGAGGACATAGCACACTGGCTCAAACTGGCCACAGTATATAGAGCTTGTCAATATTTGAGGCTACTCCCGCAGAAGACCACATCAGGTTCCACTTTTCTCAGCCAGGAACAGGAATCTGAGGCTACAGTGGGCACATGTTCACAGAAACCAGACAAACAGTTTGGAAACGTCACCTAGTGTGATGAATCTCTCTCTCTCTTTTATGTTTTTTTTTCTGTGACATTGATCATTTGGTCAGTATATAGGTGTCCATGCATAAATCCATAGACCCAACCTTTCTTGTGCCAATAGATCAGGCAGGTTGCAGTGGTGTAATGAATGGTGGAATTGTTTTTCGCTACACACTATGTCTATTAATTCCTATAAAGCATTGTTTAATAATAGGCTACAGTCTATACAGTATGAGTACTGCTGCCACATGCCCTCCTTTATGGTCACAATTTTCCCATTTTATAATGGCTACTTCCAGCATCATTACATGCCATGTCAAAAAAAATGGTTCTAAGGACATTACACTGAGTTCGATGTACTTCGGTGACCTCCTGATTCACCAGCTCTGAATCCAATAGAGTGTGTTCTTAATGTGGTAGAACAGGAGATTTGCAGCGTGAATGTGCGGTTGAGTCATTCTTACTCTTCGGTGCCATTTCAACCAAGTAACTTTCTGTATTAAAAAAAAAATGCTCCAACCTTCCCTAACACACACAGAGTATCAGCGCTTATGAAAGCTACAGTATAGTAATTTTCACATTTGAGATTGAATGTCTCTTACTTTACCATGAAAAGAGATTTTACAAGTAATTTCAAACAAAAATTGTCTTAAATATGTTTTACATATTTTAGGCACAATGTAATATGAAATTTTTTTAATATCAATGGATTTCAGTCCACTTTGTCCCTATTTTTAAGAACCTTCATTTTAGCAATCGGTTTTTAAATGATTTATTTAAATAACCACTGACATATGTAGAATACATCCCTCACTCACTCACTCATCTACTATACTATTTTATCCTGTATGCAGAGTCGCTATCCTAACAGACTTAGGGCACGAGCCAGGGTACATCCTGGCAGAGGTGGGTAGGGTAGCCAAAAAAATTATTCAAGTAAGAGTAGCTGTACTTCAAAATAATATAACTTAAGTAGAAGTAAAAAGTAGTCATCGGAAATATTACTCAAGTAAGAGTAAAAAAGTATTCGGTGAAAAGACTATAAACTATAATAATATATACTACTATATATAAAATATATTTTATATAGTAAATAATATGTATATATATTTTTATATGTATATTATTGTATAATCATAATAATCATATATGCCAACATTGCAACATTTAGTGAAATAGGGAAACTTATCGCAACATGTTTCCTTAGGTTAGAAGTCGAGTTTTTATATGCTGTGTGTCTGTTATGGCAGATAGAGATAACACCGCAGTATGAAGTTATTTTTTTGTAAGTGAAACATGCTTTGTATATGATGCCAGGGATGCCGTCCGAATATTTTTTTTACCGCTATGGCGCCATTTTGAGTGTGGTCATGTGACTAGATGTGATTATTGCTGCTGCGTCTGATTGGTGAAACAGTCGTGCGGTAGATGTACCGGCAGCATGTGTTTAATAAATAGTTTGAAAAGTAACGAGTCGAGTGTAGCCGAATGCAGCGGAGTAAGAGTAGTGTTTCTTCTACACAAATCTACTGAAATAAAAGTAAAAAGTATGGTGCAGTAAAACTATCCATAAAAGTAAATTTCTTTTTCAAAAAGTTACTCAAGTAAATGTAACTGTAGTAAATGTATTCATTACTACCCACCTCTGCATCCTGGATCGGGTGCCAATCCATCACAGGGCACACAAACACACACACACTCATTTACATACTATGGGCAATTTGGGAACGCCATAGCCTAACCTGTATGTCTCTGGACTGTGGAAATCGAACCTGGGCCCTAGAGGTAGAAGAAGACAGTACCAACCACTAAGCCACCGTGCTGCCAATGTAGAATACATGTTGATTTTATTAAATTACCAGATGTGCCTGTGACTTTCTTTGCATGGAATTTAATTGCATGCTCATAAGCGCATTTTAAAAAATGTAAAATGTTGAATGTAAAATCTGTTGAATTTTTAGATTAATTAATGATTTTTTCAATGTTGATTTTTTTTTATACAAGGGCATTTTTCATTTACATTTTAAAGTAGCATATCTTCTCTTCCAGTGGCCCTATATGTTACCTCAAGCACGGCCAAATACCTCTATGAAAACCCCATTAAAATTTGTTCAGCTTTTTTTTTTACGTGATGCATGCACAAACATACAACCATACAGACAAAATTCCAAAAAACATTTTGATGTGTTCTATTACTCATCTTACATCTCTTCTAATTAATTTTTTGCAAATGTCCTCAATGTATGGACATGACAATTTTACAGTTGTATTATATGTATATAAGATTGAAGCATAAAACTAAGGTAACATGATGGTTAGTTTGTTAATATACAGTAGGGTTTACCCTGCAGCCTACTGTAATATTTAAGATTGAAAGACTATAATAATTCAACCAGATTATAGTTTTCAAGGTACCATCAACTAGTAGTATTATAGTTATTTGTTGTTATTACCTTGGTAGGGTATGTAGAGTGTTTGTCAAAGTTCTTCTTAGCATTCAACCATCCGCTGTGTAACTGTGACCTTAAGGCCAATGGCAGTGAGGCATTTCTGGTACTCAGAGGGGGAATGGTATTGCCTGAAAATTTGTCCTGGCTCTGGAACTGGCCCTCAACTGCATTTACTACTTTCTCTTAGCTTTCAGGTCCTTCTTTCTGAGACTTGACACTTTCTATTTATTCCCTACTCTCTGTCCTTTCTCCACTTCTCCTTTTCTTTTTTTTTTTTTGAGGAAATGCTTCCTCCATTCAGGATCTGAAATTTGTCCTGTAGTGCTGCTGCTTTTTTGCAGTAGACATCGGTGTCATTTTCTGGCAAATGCATAATACTTTGATAACTAAAAATGATATAGTAAATTGATGCATGATAAATTTGCAACAAGTATAAATAAGATATAACCACTTAACTCTTGTTTCCTCTCAAAGTCCAAAGACATGAAGATTAGACTAACTGTCATTTCCAAATTGATCATATAGTGTGAGATTTTAAAAATGTGATTTTTTTATTCACATTAAAAACAGGTACAATCACAAAAATAACATTAATTGGTTAAAAATGTTACAGATGACTATACAGTAAGTCCCCTACATAGAAATATTTGAGTTATGAACTTTCAAAGATACAAACATGCGTTCGCACATGTTCAATTGCGGAAGTTAGATCTCATGTCACATATGTGCAGCGTGCATCCTCTGAAAGTGGCTGTGGTGTAGTGTACAGGACTGTACTGTATAGAGTACAAGCCCAGGATGAACCGGAAGCAAGTGTAAAAGCAACGCGATGAAGCATGTACTGCTAAGAAGCGCCAAGCAATAACGATGGAGACGGAAGTGAAAACAATTGAGAAAATGGAGCAAGGTGAAAAGATTGCTTGTTCTTTTTTGTAATATACTATGTATAGCCAATTGTGTTAGTATACTAGTACCTTGACAATGTTTGTTGGAGTTATGAACCAATTGGACTTATGAACGAGCTCTTGAAACAGAACTTGTTTGTATGTGGGGGACTAACCAGTGCTACCATGCTATTCCTAATAAAGTAGTCAGTGAATGTAGGAGGAGTTTTTTTTTTCATAATGGTACCATAAAAGCAAAGGACTTTTAAAGTAAAGTAACCATGACATATGAAATGGTTAACAGTCTGTTTTACCGTGATTTGTTTAAGCTATTCCACCTGCTGATTGACCAGCATCCTTGTACCTTTTGAACCAATCACTTAAGACCTCTCAACATTCCCGTCACATTGTCTTACACAGCACTTCTTCTGTTGCCCGTATGAACTCCACTTTAATGGAAAATGATTAGGTGTAGAGGGAAGCCATTATGATAAGAGAGCCCAGTCTTTCTGGCAGTGTTGCACTCAGGTGAATGATAATGCTGCCTAAAAAGTTGTGTTGCTTTTTTTTTTCTTCTTCTTCATCTGCAATCAATCTGCAGGACAAGGCCTCATACTCAGCCCTATCTGATAGTGTACATGGAGAACATGCTCAGTTAGGTGGTAATTAAACTCATAATTATTATCAATCATGCACAGCATTATTCCATATTGCATATGGTAGTAAATGAAGCATGCTGTTTTGAAAGTGAGCGCGAGACGGGAGACTGCTTCAGCAGCAATGCTCATAATTCTGCCAGAATGCCACCTTTGTTTCTGTCATCAATCCAAATTTACCTTCACATTAGAAAGCAAGTAACGGAGGAAGCGTTCAACTCTGCAACACTAAACCGACAGTCAGTGTGTGTGATTATTAGTTCAGCGAATGAAAAGAATGAATTGAACTTATGTTTACGGTTGTCGTGAACAGTGATGAAAAGACCTCAAGGTCTTGCTGTTGTTATTCCGTTCTCAATAGGCACAGTTCTCTGAGTAATTATGTTCACACTAAGCAAGCAGCCTTTTCAGGGATTTCAGATGTACTGAAACCTAAAGTGAGTGTCACACAGACAGACAGGCTGCAGCCAAAGCTACATTTATACATGGTGTTTCCCTGTCCACCACAGGAAACACTTGTAATTCACTAGTTTCCAGTATAGAAGCGGTTGAGCAGTTGTAGCAGTGGAAATAACAAACAGTAAAAAAAAAACCAAAAAAAAAAAACTGGACAAATATATTTTGTTATGTCAGAAAATATCCAATAAAAGCTGTTCACTGAGCTCTAAAGAGGACTCAGTTAATGGCCATGAATATCCACACTCTCCAGTTCCAGTATCTTAGTTCAGGTAAGCCTCCACACAAGTGCATTTTAGGGATTTCACATCCTTAAAAGATAAAATACATGAAGTGTTCTAATCAAACTTTTAACTGCAGTAAAACATTTGAATCATGCAAACGTTTTAAAATCGTTTCTCATGAACATTCAGTGAGTGGAACATCTGATCCTTGAAAATCAATGGCTAACTTGCTGCCAACTTGCGGAAGAGACGCATCTATCTGTGGGAAGTGTACACACGATAATTCACGAACACCACTTGCACATTACAGAAACTCTGCTGGGAGTTATTGGCACATCCCGTGTACACACAAATTACATTTACTCGCTTTACTGTAATTGAGTAGTTTTTTTGTGAGTAGTTTTTTTTTTTGTGTACTTCTACTTTCGTGTACTTTTTAAAATCTGTAATTTTACTTTCACTTAAATATGTTTTGTTTGACGTGTTGTACTTCGCTACATTTTAAATCATTTTCGCTACTGAGTAAAAAACAAATGAATGAAAATGAATAATAAAAAAAATAATGCAACAGGGAAGGAAAAAAAATACATCAGGAAAACCACTGCACTGAATGATTGATGGGTGGGGAGAACAAACGCGTTAAATTCAAAAGAACGATGGAGACGGACAAAACAGATGCCAGTGATGCAGACACAGCTCAAAGTGAAATGCCATCAAATTCTTATGAAGCAAACCCCTGGTCATATTTAAGCGACCACTTTGTGTGTTCCTTCAATTAAAAACAAGTAGTTTGAGATTTATATCCACTTGTCTTTTTTGAACTACACTAGAATCCTCCATCCCACCCCCGCTGTTAACAAAAGGAACTTAGTAACTTTTTACTTTTACTTGAATAGATTTTTATAATGGTAACTTTACTTGTACTTCAGTAAAATTTCACTGAAGTAACAGTTACTTAAGTACAAAATTTTATTACTCTGTCCACCTCCTGCCTGTACAGTCCTGACCTTGCTCCAAGTGATTTCCATGTGTGTGCCTTAAAGGAGCTCCTGGAAGGCCAGCATTTATGGCGTGAAGCAGGCAGTCTAATTATTGCTCCAGTATACTGACAAAACTTTTCACCTTGATGGTATCCTAGCACTAGTGTAATACATAGGTGCATTAGTGTATCAGGGGATTACATAAAGAATGAAAGGTAGAACTGTATACAATACTGTTATTCTGCACAATAAAAAGTCCCAGTTTGACTTGAACACCAGAATATTGTTTTTGCCCATTTATAGAACTTTTTTTTTGGTTTGTTTCATTTATTTTGAAAAGGTCATTTGTAGCCTGTTTATGTCTGTTAACTGGAGTTTGCCAGGTTATTTGATACTGCTTATCAGTATTTATACCGCAGCATTGCTCATTTCTGTTTGGTTCACAAGTGTTCATTTATTTTCTGTAACAGCAGGTTTGTCAGTCGTTCTAACTGTAATTCAAATGACAGATTTATATGTGTTTGTTCTAGTACATGGTCATTTTGATAGTTGACAGCTCATTCATAGTGTTACCTACTGTAGCAAAGACAAATGGTTATTCATTGATATGGAGATGCTTCCTCTAAGGAAAATCATAATAAAGAGCATTTATAGAGGCTTAAAAACAGAACAGAACAGTTGACACTGTGTGTTTTTGTGTATTTAGCAGGCTTAGTTAAGGGTGTGCCAGGTGTGTAGAATGTGCCATGCTGACTCTCTGATTCAGCCCCACACCTTGTCAGTGCTCTGATTGAGTTGTGTGCTGTGAGCTCAATCCATCGGCTGATAAGCCCACAGGAGAGAGAGAGCGCCCTCACTAATGACTCGCCCTCTTAGTGCCCTTGAAAACTGAAGTCAATTATGGCAGCCGGCTGCTGCAGTGAGGCTGTGGGCTTGAGGGAGGCCCTGAGGACGCTCAATTCTACAAGAAAAAGGCAAGCACTACAATCCACGTCTGCTACAGATATCAATCAGAAGTCAAGCGGAAGGGACAGGAAGGATCTTCGATTAAAGCTTGATTGATCTAAATGCTAATTTCACAATTTTAGGAATTTCTGTATACATGTATTGCATGAAACTGGTTCAGAATAAATAACTCATATACTACTGTAAACATACGTAAGTAGTTGTTAACTTAAAGGACCCATATTTTACTATTTCTATAACAAGTTAAGCTAGGTACTGTAAAAATGTTCCCCCAAAGAGTGTCTTTAATGCTCCCACAGATAATGTATTTTTATACCTAAAAGTCCTTCTGTTTTACTCCTCCTTCAAACATGCAGCTTCAGTGTCTATATAAATGAGTTACTCCCTCAAGAGAACAGCATAGCTAAACAAAGCTGAGAAACAAGCCTGGGAATGCTTTTTTTCATATGAGGTAACATTAGGGGGGAAATCTGATCAGCTGGTTTAAACCATGGCCAATACAAAAATGGACATATAAGGGAGACCCACCTGAAAATAGGGGCCCTTGAAGTACATCACCTAAAGTCTCCATAATTCACCAGGACAACAACTCAAAAATTTAGTAAAGAAACAAAAAAAAATCAAGCAGACCTGAACATCAACCCATTTAAACTGACTGAACTAGATCTGTTCAAGATATCACTGCACCTGCACTAGATACCTATTCTAAGAATGCATAAGGTTTAAAAAATTAATTCCACCCTGAAACAGATCCTATCAATAAGTGAAACCTTTCACAAAGCCTAAACATAGGGAATAATTGTGAAGTTTGCTGTGAGCTCCTTTCAAAAAAGAGCATGAGATTTAGCAGAGTAAAAGAAGCTCAGTATGGTCATGAAAGTTCCAACTAGGAAAATTCAACTCAGATTTTGATTACTGAATAAGTTGTGAACACAGTTGGAAATCATGTGTCAATTATAAATATGCAAATAATCTACATTTTTTTTCCCCTCCTTAAGCAAATTTCTAATATAAAAAAGAAAAGAAAAAAAAAATTATGATAATTATACTGTTGTTTTGTTGTGTTGTTGTTTTGTGCTTTCTTCTCATTTAATTCCTGCCAGTATATTAAATCCCAAACAGTGTTAAATGGATAGCTAGTGTGCTATGGTGTACAATCACTGTTCGATATACCAAGTGGATCTGATTAGGGATTTGATTAGGGATTAAAAAGGGATTTGGGATTCAGTCTTTAAGCGAGTTTGATTTGTAGCTTATTTTTGTGCATAAATAAAACATAGGAGACAATTCAAAACAACTTAGAAGCAATTATTTTGTCGACAATGTCTTGATTAAAATGGCATAACATTATTAGATGTGTTTTGTTGCTGAAAGTGAGGCAGGCAGGTACATACTCTCTCCTCAGTACTGCGGACCGTACCAACATACGACCCGAATTCCGAAAAAGTTGGGATGTTTTTTAAATTAGAATAAAATGAAAACTAAAAGACTTTCAAATCACATGCACCAATATAAAACATAGCTGTTTAAACTGAGTAATTTTACACTTTTATCTACTAAATGATGCCTGCTACAGGTCTCAAAAAAGTTGGCACAGGGGCAACAAAGGGCTAAAAAAGCAAGAAATTTGGAAAAGATTTAAACAAATTAATTGACATCAGGTCTGTAACATGATTAGCTATAAAAGGGATGTATTAGCGAGGCAGAGTCTCTTAGAAGTTAACATAGGGAGAGGCTCTCCAATCTGTTAAAGAGTGCGGAAAAAGATTGTAGATTACTTTAAAAACAACATTCCTCAACCTCAAATTGCAAAAGGCTTTACAAATATCATATACAGTGCATAACATCATTAAAAGATTCAGAGACCATTGTTGGATGCCCGTGGTCTCAGATGACACTACGTCACTAATCAGCATGATTGTGTCATTGACATTACTAAATAGACCGAGGAATACAATCTGCCGTGCCATCTGCAGATGCCAACTAAAGCTCTATCATGCAAAAAAGAAAGCCATATGTGAACAGGGTCCAGAAGCACCGTTGTGTCCTGTGGGCCAAGTCTCATTTAAAATAGACTAAAGTGAAAAAGTGTACAATGGACAGACGAGTCCAAATTTGACACTCTTGTTGGAAATCACGGACGCCGTGTCCTCCAGGCTAAAGAGGAGGGAGACTTTCCAGTGTGTTATTAGCGTTCAGTTCAAAAGCCAGCATCTCTGATGGTATGGGGGTGCATAAGTGCATGCGGTATGGGCAGCTTGCATGTTTTGAAAGACACTATGAACGCTGAAAGGTGTATATAGGTTTTAGATGACGTCTAGAAAGGCCTTGTGTACTGTATTTCAGCAGGACAATGCAAAACCACATACTGCTGCTATTACAAGAGCATAGCTTCATAGTAGAGTCCAGATGCTGAATTGTCCTGCCTGCCGTCCACATTTTTCACCTATAGAGAACATTTGGTGCATCATTAAACGAAAAACACAGCAAAGAAGACCACATACTCTTCAGCAGCTGGAAACCTATATCAGGCAAGAATGGTACCAAATTCCAACACCAAAACAACAGAAAATCATAACCTCAATGCCCAGACTTCTTCAAACTGTTTTGTCCCCATCCCGGATATTTTGATACTTGTAGCAGGTATCAAATTTGAAATGAGCTCATTTTGTGCATAAAATTTCTTGGTTTAAAAATGTATGTTATCTATGTTCTACTGTAAATAAAATATTAACTCATGTGATTTTTAATTCTTTTAGTTTTTATTTTATTCAAAACCAACTTTTCCGGAATTCGGGTTGTACTTTCACCCATGCTGCGGCTGATACTTAGCATAATTAACGGTTACTGGAACACCTAGAACGCAGAGTGATACATATAATTAAATGTCCCAGTGTTGTTATCGTCTATTATCACCATTCATGTAATGGCTCCTGTCCAAACATTTTATTTGGTTGGAACTAACTGTTATACATTTACAGCATTTGGCAGATGCCCTTATCCAGTGTAACTTACCTGTGCATTGAAGTCTACAGCAATAAATACATCCTGATACTGGGACACTATGCCACAGACAGACTATGCAACAGTATCCTAAGCAATCTAAAACTCAGTTACGAAGTTAAGTATTTCAGGAAGGGGAAGGTATTTAGATGTTTTGATGTGAGACATGCTGCAAGATGATAACAGTAGTCTAGGAGTTCTACTGGATCAGAGGGAGTGTTGTGGAGGTTGGGGTGTAATAAGTATTTTGAAGTAAGGATGTTCTGGCCCATTTGGCTTTGCAGGCCAAAATCAGTGTTTTACATCCAATGTAAGCAGCTACAGAAAGCCAGTAGAGAAAATGTAGTGAGGTGGTATGAGTAAAAAAATTTATGTTAAAAAAAGTAATTTAGCTGGATTTTGGGTAAGTTGTAGAGGTCAAATCATGCACTGAGGCAGACCTGCCAGGCGCGAGTTGCAGCCCAGTCTCGAAAATGACAAGGGACCGAACAACGACATGAGTGGCCAGTGGGATAGGAAAGGAGAAATCAATATGAGAATGGTAGATTAGTGGGTGAGAGGAAAAGGACAGTTGGTTGTCCATGGTTATTCCAAGGTCACATACAGTGACCAAAGCTGACATCATAGAGTTTGTTCATAGAAATCTATTATTTGGAAGGTTGCTGAACCTGAGCAGTCATTCCCTGATTTATTTGTTTCTGCAAGTACTTTTATAATGACTTGTCTACTGTTC
>JAOVVB010000008.1:6491073-6513220 GCA_028570985.1 Heterobranchus longifilis | reverse complement strand
ATTTATGTAGTTGTCACTGTTAAACCAAAGGCAAGGGCAAAGTTTCTGATAAAGCCACCATAAATGAATAGAAAATGAATCCCATATTTTAAGTAAGTACATTTTGTTTATATAGTACTTCTGAAGAACAGACATTGTGGTTTTAAGAAACTTAGTATATAAAAAATACAACAATAAAAAAACTAAACTAACAAAAGAAGACTTAAAGACATATATTTTCAGCTGATTTAAAAATGTATCCATATATCAAAATTTCAAGGGCAAAGCATTCCACCGTCTATTTCACAGAGCTACAGGTGTGAAAGTGCAGTTACCTTTTGTTTTGTGTTCTAGATCTAAAGACCTTAACGGATCTTGGCAGGAGCTTGGCTTTACAAATCTGTCAGTCAGCAACAAAATACTAAATTGTATTCTAAAACTGATAGGGAGCCAATACATAGATTTCAAAATAGGTGTTACAGATTCCCACTTTGATGATCTTGTCACCAATCTCTACGAAGGAATAGCGGTGCCATAATTCAGCAATGCCCGAATATAAACCTACCACAATAACAAAGAAATTTACGCATTGCTATTTGAACTGAATGGGGAAAAAAATCCCTAGAGCATTTACAATGCTTGATTTGGTCCAATGCATTTTATTGCAATAAAAAATGCAATTTAAGCATTTTAAATGAATTAATTTAAAATACCGCCTTCATCGTTTTTTTTTTATCATTCGAGTCTTCAAATCAAGTCTAGCTCTACATGTCAAGGACATCACAGGAAAATAAAAGCACACAATGAAAATTGAAAAAAAAAAAAAAAATGAAAAAATAAAGTTAAATTTTTTTTTTTTTTTTTTCACAGGACACAACTAGTGTGACCTGGAAGTTTTTACTGTACATCTTTCTTCATGTGTTGTGCTAAATGGTGTTTTCTTCAGCTTTTCATATCATTATCGTGCCATTTTAAGGAAGCCAAACACATACTCCAGTATTTTGAGGCAAAGGTGGATCAAGATTGGACTGTTTTAAAAATTGTTTGCCAACCATGTGTCGTGTTGGCTTGAATGAAAATTAGACTCCCAAGCACAGAATATAAGAATACTACAGCACATTAGTCTGTTAGTAAAATATTATATATTTTAACATACAGCTGGACTTTCACGTGTTTGCTTCCATGAGAGCAGCCCCTACTATGACGAAGATTCACATCTGATGAAGAAGTGAAGACAGCGGTGCAGTCATGCCTCACAACTCAGTCTAAAACATTTTTTTAATAAGGTACAGTAATACAAACTTTTGTTGACAGATAGACAAAGTGCATTGAAAAGCAAGGAGATCATGTTGAAAACTGATGCATTCGTCTTTTCTAGAATTAAATTCAAATAAATTCTACAACCAGAGTGCAGATAGCTTTTGACTCACACTTGTACATATTTTTGAACATTAATTTAGTAAGGTGAGTATTTTTGTATTCAATTTTAAAATGCTTGAATTACTTTTTTAATTGAAATATACAGTGCAGGAAAAAGTCAAGCAGTGTAAATGCTGTAGGGATTTTTATATATTTTTTTCATTTAGATCAAATTGTAATGCAGAAAAAAAATCCAACATTGTTATTGTGATAGGTTTTTATTTGGTTCATGTACAGTAATTCAACATGTTATTTTGCTTTGAGGAATTTTGGCCCTGTTATTATTCCTTTAGTTGTAGCATTTGGGAAACTTCCAAGCGATCCCTGGACTTTTTTGTTCGGGCTTGTGAACAAGGAGTTTTGGCACTCCAATTGTGAAGACAATTCACTCAATTTCAACAACAAAAACTCCTGACAAAGTGTCACAATATTTTAAAGCTGAAAGAAACAGGAATGAACCAGTGAAATCTTTGCCCAGAGTGATGGTTTAACAAATGCAGCCAAAGAACTCAAACCATTCATCACATCAGGACCTTATTTTTTCAGCATTAATGTGTAGAAAATTGTCAGTCTTCAAGTTTGTTTTTAATGAAATGTATAACTGAATATCATCCGCATAGCAATGATATATTTAAATATCCTTGAAGTTACGTATCAATTGCCCATTGACAAAATGACTCTGCGGTGCTTTCTGAGGAGAAATTGTTAACAACAACAGAAAAATGCCTCACTAGGATAGGAAGGAAACCACTTTAGAGCACGCCCAGAGATACCAAAGTGACTATGTTTATCAACCAAAATGCAATAGCATACTGTATTAAATGCATTAAGTTCCAGCAGAATTCCAACAAATTCTCCACCATCAGCATGTCATAGACGGTCACTATGAACCCTAAGAAGCACTGTTTCTGTGGAGTGCAAACAATGAAAACCAGATTAAAACTTATCCAGGATATTGTGTCTGTTTAAAGAATCAGGAATCTGTTTGGTGACTACCATTTCTAAGGACCTTTGTGATAAAAAAGAAAGTGTTGATATAGCTCCAGTATTTTGAGGCAAAGGTGGATCAAGATTGGACTATTTTAAAATTGTTTGCCAACCATGTGTCGTGTTGGCTTGAATGAAAATTAGACTCCCAAGCACAGCATATAAAAATACTACAGCACATTCGTCTGTTAGTAAAATATTATATATTTTAACATACAGTAACTTGCATATTACACTGACTCATCCTAGCATATCTTATTCAATGTTATTTAATGTTACATTTAAAGTTCTTGGGATATTTAGGAAGTAATGATGGACTGTCTTTTCACTTTACTGTTTCTTGCCATAATATGGGTTTGTACAGTGGCAGTAGTAGTAGTAGTAGGGCAACAGATGGTATAAAGCACATTAAGAAGGCAAGAAAGAAAGGCACACCTGCAAATTGAAAACCATTCCAGGTGACTACCTCATGAATCTGATGAGAGAATGCCACAAATGTGACAAGCTGAGCCAAATCTAAATGTAAATATAAAATATTAAATATTAAATAAGTGTTTAAGTGTTATTTAACACTTTTTGTTTACTACATAATTCATTTTGTGTTCGTTCATCGTTTGGATGTCTTCAGTATTAATGTACTGTACGATGTTGAAAACAATTAAAAGTAAAGAAAAAGAAGGTGTGTCCAAACTTTTGACTGGTAGTGTACTGTATATACAGTAGGTGCATTATTTGTTTGTATCTCCTCATCAATCATTGTAAATCTGTTAACTAGTCGTCTGTATCAATAGTTCTTTTAGTAGAGTTCATAGGCCATTGCCAGGATCTTGGTTTCTATACAACCGACGGTTACCAAAGTTATTATATTTATTTTAAAATTCTAAAAAGTTATTAGCCATTTTGACTTCTATTGAATTATATCATTCCATAGACATAAAACTACAAATAAGGTTACTTTGGACCATGCGTGGGCTGATGGTGGATGGGCACTTGTTCTGATTCTGTCTTATTTTATACATAATAATTGGATTATGTTAACAAAATTAATCTGGGCTAAAAGTGGATTTTTTCCCCACATATAACAAGCTCTCTCCCTTGCCAGGATTATGCTGGATCAGCTACTATTATGGTTGATCCAGGGCCAATTAGAAGCAATGAAGAAGTAGGATGTCACCATATACAAATAGACACGCGCACTCCTTCCCACCTAAAAGCTATTTAGCATAGCCAATCTGTCTACATGCATGTTTTTTCAGAGGTTGTAAGATACAGAAGAACCCCAAGGAAGCGTTTACAAAAAAGCAAAAGCAGGACTGTGTGATGGCACTTGGTAGTTAGCTGCACCACCTTGTCACCACAGTTTCGTTGTAGATAATAATACCTGAATAATACCAGGTAGTTAGTAGTGGTTGGGCTTCATACATACACCTGTTTTACGATAGAATTTCAGTTTGTTTACCTACAACACCATACACCAGTATGGGCACAGTGTTGTAATTCTGGTATTTTTGACTTCTATGTTTGTCATGTATTATCTGAATGACTGCTCTATTTTGCAATGCTAATTACACGAAGTAATCAGAGCTGCACTTGATTAATATGTGTTTATAACAAAACAGCCAAACAAGCAGCCTACTACAAGCACTTAACTTTTGAGTGACTGTATTAATGCTGCTAATTGTTAAAGTTAATTACAAAGTCCTGTGGTTACAGATTACTGAGAAAAAAACATTATGCAAGGAATCCTTTTTCAGTGGCACTTGATGAAACGTTGTGGTGTATTACATTACTCCATAAGTGCTAAAATTATCTCTTTTATCATGTATTTAGTGAGCTAATTTCGTCCGTGTTGGGATAATGGCCATGTCCACTCTACTCCTGCCTCAGAGATGTAATCAGAATAACGTGAACAGTGTGTCTCTTCCCAATGGGACGCTGATGGGCAATTTGCTCTCTATTAGACAATAAAAGATGGATGGGTATATGGTACTTTGGCATTACCTCAACAGTTGGCCCTTCCTTAATAACGCACTTTATTGCCGACTTGTCCGGGTGATGTATTCCTTCTGCAAGGCTGCTGGGTTGCCAGACGCCCAAGCCACACTTCCCAGTAGAAGGGACTGTTAACTGATCATAAATCCCTCTTGATGAACACATTCCCAATCTACTAATAATTAATGAAGCAATTTGTACAGCTTCTCTAGAGTATTATGCAATGCTGCAGCCTCAAGCACATAAGACTCAAGACAAACTACTTTTAATCGGATGCATTCCCAGTGGTAGGTCACAAGGTCTGAACCTCCTGATCACATACAGTACATCACAAATGGCACCTTATAAATGAATCAAAAGTGGTATGGGATTCTCCTGAATTAGTTCCATTAGTCAAATCAAAAACGGGTGTTACTTAGCCATCTGATAAGTGGAATAGTAGAACCATCACTTCAATTTTTCTCCCATTCAGGCTGTAAGTGTGTGCTGAAGTCCACATTGAAAGAAGCTGTTCACTTACCTGAAACAAGAAAAAGACAGACAGTTAATTGGATAAAAAAATCTATATAGTTTCTCCTAGACAACAATGGAAAGGGAGACGTATGCTTAAATCTCCTGGCCCTCAGTTTTTCTCCTAAGACAAAGGACCCCTATAATCTCTTATATATATCAACTCGTGTTTCAATAGAGATTCCTAAAATAAAATGAAATTTAATTCCATTTTAATTATATAGCACTTTTAACAATATATACTGTCACAATGTCATTATATGCATATTAATGCACTCAGTCATTCCTTCTCAGTTACTTCTTATCTCCTGGTCAATTTTTTCCATATATTCAGAGCCTATTCCAGCAACACAAGTTGCAAAATAGGAATGGACACCAGTTGTGACTATTGCCAAAGAACAATTCCTCCCAACACACACACACACACACACACACAGATCTGCAATTTGAAGGATCCTAAGATAACAAATCAATCAACATGCCTGTTTTGGTATCATGCGAGGAAACTTGTCACAAATCATGACGTCATGTGATCACTACTGAGCCGATCGTTCTTTTCTCTCTCATACTGTGGGATTGTGGGTAATTGCCTCCCATGCCCAGTCTCAGTGCGTATTCGTCACTCGTATAGCCAACGTGAGTGTGTGCGCGTTTACTGTTTACTATAACATTGTGATCGTGTGTGTGTGTGTGTGTGTGTGTGTACGTGCACGAAAAGCTTTTTTTTTTTAGATTTTGTGTCCAAGTGTACTGACTTTTTTAGTAACTGTACTGCAACAATGGCCCCTGTGAAGAAAAAAACTTTAACAAGGCTGTAGCAGTGCGGGAGATGATTCTGTTTAACGACAATGCAAAGTCACAATTTAGCGAAATCCTCAAAATGAGGCAAAAGCAGGTGTCAATAGATACAGTAGGCTGCTTGTTAAAGATTCCATTTTTTTCCAACAGAGACTCTGTCAGAGAGCAGTGATTCCCTAGTGTTTGTGTGCGCGTCTTACACAGTAGCCCCCCTCCTCCTCCTTTCTTCTCCCATCTCACACCAGTTAATTTGTTTTATTTTTACTTTATATTTTGTATTTATCATATTTATAGGAATATGTCTGGGTTGTGAGAGTTTTCATTATTTCTTATGGGGAAATTCACTTTGATATACGATTTCTTTAGATTGCAAGTACGCTTCCCGAACTAATTATGCTCGCAATCCAAGATTTTACCGTATAAGGAAACTGAGCAACTAAGATTATATGAGGAAAAAGCCTTGTGAAGAACCAGATTCAAAAGGTAATCCATCCTCTTCTGGGTTTTAAAAAAATATTCTCGTAAAACTATATGCTTCAGAATACTGTACAGTTAAACATGTGTATCGAAAGGATGCTCAATATGATCATATTGTAAATAGGCGTCCTGGGAAGAGTACAGGACAGTGTTTATGATTACAGCAGCAGTTCTTTGATGTTTCAAGTACTCAGGTTAGATTATCCACTGAAACAAAAAGACTTGGGCACAGTTTGTCCTGCAGCAACATGACATGTATGACTTGTAGAAAGTGCCAAGCATCAATAAAATCACATACCGCATTAAGATCTGCAAGTTAATGTCAAGTTCATTCTTATGTTTATTTGGAAAGCACCATCAAGTATGTCTAAACAGGAGTATAAGAGTGCATTTTAATATGTGCATCTAAATGCATTCGGATATGAGGGATTTAAAAAATGTTAACAATGACGATGCTTATTTGATTTTGGTGAGGCTTTTGGTGAAAAAGAGCAAACAAGGCACGGAAGTCTGCATTTGTGTATACTAAGTATTTAAGTCTACTTGCAATCCTATGCAAATGTTTCAGCATCCCTCTTATGCCGCAAAGTATTATCCTTATTACTCTTATTAAGGGGGAAAAAATAGAAAAACATCATCCTAAAGAAGGCAATTGTGGCCTGTGAAAAAGTTTTAACACCATTCCAGTTGTAAAGGCTCCAAACCAATTTTAGTAGGCCTTAGGCCTTAATTGAAAAATTAACACCCTAGCCTCCTGAGACCAGGACTCTACTGTTGCGTACAATGCATTTTTGTCCCACACTTTTTCTTTATTAGCACCTGATAACTATGAGCTTTAATCACTGTCTTCAAACAGGAAAGTTTGGCAGAATAATAATGCCTAATAGTCCTCATATGAGGATCAGACAAGGATATAAAGACAATGTAGTTGGATGGAAAAAAAACTAAACAAAACAATCATGTTCTTACTGTATATGAGGACATTCAGATCTCAAGAAGTCAAGTCAAGAATTGTTTTCAGAAGTAACTGTTTCAAAGCATAAGAAATCTTCTGACTCTTTAAACATTGTGCTAAACGCTCAACAAAGACGATCTCCTGTAAGCAGCTGACTAGGAATCACTAAATGAAGCTAAATGTTTCCTTTACAAAGTATAGCAAGGCTGTATAAAGACACCAAAGTGCCACGGTATAATCTCTGAAAAGTCACTACGAAATGTCAGTTAACTGGAACTGTGGAAGTCATGGCCAAGCATAAAGAGGAAAGAAAAAAGCAATTACAAAAAACCCCATATAACAGTACAAACCTGCAGGAAGGTTTAGCTGATAAAGGAGTGATTGTATACTACTATTACTACTCTGGAGGTGTACATGCACAAACATAATCTGCATGGAATAATCATCAAAGGGAACACCTATCTCATTACAAAAGTAAACATTATGTATGCAAAATCATATCTAATCCTTTTTTAAGTAAACAAGGAATTCCTTACCCACACATTACCGAAGGTATTTTAGGGGGAAAAGAGAAGCATTTGATGAAAACAGCATTTTGTCAACAACTAAGCATTATCACTAGAAAGCAGTATTATGCTTTTTCCTGGAAGCCAGTGGCAGAATGGATGAAAAAGAATGGATTCCTCTACAATATCAACAATCATCCAAAAATACCTACAAATCCACAATGGGCTACTATACAAGCTGAAGATTTGGAACAATCCAGACAATCCCCTGAATGTAGACTGTATTGTATTTAGGCAGATCTTGAACATGCTGTACATGCTTAAAAGCATACAAATGTTTAATAACTGTAGATAAATTTTTACTTTTTTTAAACGTGAGTTACTTCTTTTGATTCTTCATAATCAACACAATATGTCGTTCAGCCTAGGTATTTAATGGTCACATCAAATAATTCATTATATTTTCATCTTATGAGCATACTAAACTGTATTTGCAGAATAAATATCGCATCAATCCAGTTTTTATCGAATAGCTGTGAGGCTCAGACATGAAATTGGTTCGAGTTAGGAAGTGTACAATGACACAAATAAAATGCCTTTTTCCTCATCAGGTAGAGTCTTGCATTGCAAAAGAATTCAATGTTTTTGTGGGTGTGAATCCTGACATCTCAAGCAGGGCCTTTCTCAGTGTTCTGATGCTCAGAGAAGTCTTGTCCTTGCTTTTCTAAATTTCCTTTATATCTTACAAATTTCATGAGACAAACTTGCTCCTTGAATAGAACACAAGTGAGAATAATTATAAAGTCTTCTGAGATATCAAAAAGAATGATTTACTTCAAATAAAACTCAGTAGTATATTCAGAATGTGGTTGAGGGTTAATCAGGATTTATTCACCTTAACCTACTCAACTACAAGGATTTTTTTTATGTTTCCTTTTCTAAAACTGCTTTGGGTAAAAGAATATGTTGAATGTTAAACAGTTTTATTGGGTATGAAAAAAGCACAGCACACAGATGTATAATATGTATAATAATATGTAGAAATTTATAACTTTTATAAGAAAATATTTTCTAAAGAGTTTTCAAACAATTTAAAACTAAAATATTTGAATTTAAGTTTAACCATTCAGGTTTACTTCTGCTTATAATCTGGCAAGTTTCCTAATTAATAAAACTCGCTGTTTTGTATATGCATAAATAACTTTTCGCTCAATACTACTACTACTACTAATAATAATAATAATACAAATGAATGCTTGAGACACACAAATTAAATTCCTCAATCCCTCCTTCTCATGCTCACTCTGTGCCTATTAGGGTTGCCAGATCATACTGACAAAGTGCTGTCTGGTCAAGGCTGAATCCCCACCCAACTTTTAATTAAATAACTTTTTAATAAGTTGTTTATTAACTAAGACTCTATTTATTCACAGTAGTAGGTTAAAAAACCACATAGTACTGAAAATGAAAATTTGACCTGTGTCCACATAAGCCAACAATGTAAATCAAATCATCATACCTCATATTAGACTTTAATTTAAAAAACAAGTTTTATTTATTATAAATATTTGATCTAAATATTTTAATTTAAGATTTTAAATCAAAATAGCTAAAAAAATTAGCAGCAAAATAGCTGCTGTCTATGATGATTTTTATCACTGGATCACTTCTTGCCATGAGGAGTTAAGTCTGAGGTTTTAAACTCATTTTACAATATGCTTCCAATTAACTGCCAAAAATAACTACAGGTAGTCCCCAATTTATAAACAAGTTCCATTCTGGGAGCATGTCTGTAAGTCGGATTTGTTCTTAAGTCCTACAATGCGAGTCTTATACGCCTTTGACACGAATATACAATGTAAATCTTCCCAATCCACTTGACTTACAGTAATCTCTGTCCACTTTTCTCACACTGTTATCATGTGGCTAAAAACCATAATCACGCCTTAGGAAATTAATCTCACACGTCAAATGTAACAGTGACAGTTAGTGAGGGGTGAAAGTAGTTTAAAACTCGTACGCTCTTTTTCTTTATATTTTTTTCGTATTCTGCTTTAGAATATCAGCTTTAGAATATGAGTTGTAACAACCAGTAGTACCCTTGATTAAGGGTTAGGGAGCAATTTGGAATTCAGCGGTGTTGTAAGCTGGTTAGCTTTGTAGTCCTAGGCATAAAACAACATGAAGGCAATTAGGAATGACTTAGAAGCAATTACTAAGGAGACAAAGTCTTGTTTAGGATAAAAACATCATGTGTTTTTTTTGTTTCTTTGTTTTTTTTTACTGAAAGTGCTTCCTGTATGTCGGTTTTGGAAGGTATCTGCTCTCTCCTCAGTACTGCGGACAGTACTGAACTGCTTTCACCGAAGATCCAACCGACAGTTAGTGTAATGAATGGTTATTATAACACATGTGACGTAGAGTGATACATACAGTATAATTAAACATCCCAGTGCCGTTAATTATGCCGTACTTTATAATTAGGATTTGATATTACATACTGCACAGCATATACTGTATACTGTATAATACTTCAGACTCATAAAAACACAGCAATACCTGCAAAATAAATAAAACCTCTCACTTGAAGAAGTAACTCAGTGACTCAGAGAGAAAGAAACCTTCTGGCTGGTGACCAAAATACTAAAGTTATTAAAGTAGTAACTCAAAAGCTGCAGGTGACTTAGGTGTTAAACAGAGCGGCTCAGTGGGAAGTGGCAGTCTCAGGGAAATACCACAGTGATAGCAAATCATTCTCCCACAGTTATTACACTGCAGATAATCACAAGAGCAGTTGTCTAATGTAGACCATATATTGGATGTAGGATCTGAAAGAAATAAGAGGCCCTGCAGCATTTTGGCCTGCAGATGAATAAAGAAATAAAGTAGGAGTTATGTAGAAGATATGTTAGAACATCTTTATGCGCAAACGTGATATTGTGCTTTCTATGCCACAGAAAGCCAACCCATGAATCTCACCCCGTTAAATTTACAGGAACCTTCAGGTCCTGCGGCACTTATGGTGCTGTTCTTTTATTTTATTTTTTTCCCATGTTAAGGTATCTTGTGTTTTTCATCAGAATGGTTCAGCAACTCCAAGGACAGTGTCGCTACGTGACAGAGATATACTGCGCCGTCTCCAAAGAACCTGTGGCATTGCTCCAGGCCAGATAGATCTAAAATACAATGCATATTTCTCTTATTAGACGCACCTCTGCTGAAAGGAGTTTGAAAAATTAATTTCATGCCTGATTTAAAACATCCTAACGCTTGAGTGAACTCTCTGCCTGGTATTATAAACATCCACGGCTTAATCTTGCCCAGAACTGGTTCCGAATCACAATTTCAAAGTAGACAAAACGTCTTGGGCCTGGTGAAGAGGACTGTGCAAGCTGAATGTGTTGAGCTGTCCCCACTCTCTCTCTCTCTCTCTCTCTCTCTCTCTCTCTCTCAGAAATTCGTCAGGTCATGCCAGAAGTGTTGTACTCATCCTCCCATGGCCAAAGGCACATTTCAGTAACCGTGACCTGGTTAAATCTCTAAATCACTACAGAGCACCCCACCCTGGAAAAAGATTATTATTATTATTATTATTATTATAATTCCTCCTCCTCCTGCTACGACTACTTCTTCTATATCCTGGAGCTATGTGAGTGTATACCACAGTGTAGGTAGTCATGATGCAGCTAAAGTACAATAACAAGCTGTGAGACAGTGATGACAGAAAAGATAGTGTTCCAGAACTATTGATGCTCTGAAGGAAATCGACATTGCAAGCAATACTGGGGAAACCATAGGGTTGCCAAGTATCGGTCCAGGCACCATTTAGGCACCGGTATCGTTTTTAAAGTATTGATTTTGGCACCAGTTTTGTAAAAAAATAATAATAATAATTTATTATACCTAACAAAAAGTGATACAAATGCTCAGTGGCTTACTCAATTCCAACTTACTTCCCCTCACCCTTCCCTGCTATGTTTCTTCAGTATAGAAACACTACAAGCACTTTAGAATAAATACAGATGGACAGACAGATACCTGTAGATAGATAGATAGATAGATAGATAGATAAATAGATAGATAGATAGAGAGATAGATAGATAGATAGATAGATAGATGGATAGATGGATTTGTATGCTACGTAGCAAATCTCATTTCAGGTCAGTGCACTGAAGCAGATCCGAATAAACTGAACCTGTACTGTATATCATCCTGTGCTTATTGGTGTGTCAGTCAACATGAATTACATCATTCCCATTAGACTTCATGTCACACCTGGCTTTTTATTCTCTCTTGCTGGCATGCTTCTTTTTTGTATTTCTACATAAATTGTGTTTATGCTATGGATTTACTGTCTGTTACAAAAATGCTAAAGTCTAATGTAAGAAAACAAACTCACACTGTACTATGTCGTTAGATCGCCTTTAGCTTTGATTCCAGTCTGCATTCAGCATGGTGTTGTTTCAACAACCATTTGCATCATAAAATTAATTTCTTCCCATTCATTGCATTAATTTGTCATCATTTAAAGAGCTACTGCCTGCTGAAAGATATTAATCATTGCAGTAATTATTCAATTTAAGCCTCTTAAGTATTTGTTATTTATATTCATATGGCAACTTATTATTCTTATTATTTTTGGCCAGGCAGTGTAATTACAGATATTAAGACAGTGAGTTTCACTATGGCACTTAGAATATCATTCCTGCCTTGCTTTATACCATAACAATGTTCAGGGTTTGATTATGATTGTTTTTTTGAATAATTTTCTATAACAGCATGGCATGGACAGTAGTTCTGACTTCAAGGTGTTAACTCGTTTGCTTATTAATGTTATCTATCGTGGTAATTTACATGGAGACTTGTATTACTCACTTCTATATAAACAGAATAAAAAAAAATCTGCAAGCATTAATATGATGACACTTTCTGTAATGTGATGTTTACTTTATGGAAGTAGATTTAGTGTGATTTGACAGTTTCGTCCAGACACTGATACTTTTTTGATAAATAAGAATAATTAATATACCAGTAATCGAGTGCTTTTTTACTCGAGGTGGGCGTGGCATCACTCAACAGAGCCAATCAATGCGATAGTTCACCGTTTATAGAAAGAGAGTGCTGAAAAAACAGAAACGTAAGCGCAACACAGCACAGGTTCCTCCAAAAAAAGGAAAGTAGACTATGAACAGCAAACTTTTAAAGATGAATGGACAGACAATGTATGTTTACTCTTTCTGCGGGAAGTTTAAAACTTGTTCGTGTCATATGCTCTGAAACTGTGGCAATAATAAAAAACAGTAATGTGAAGCATCACTATGAGACAAAACATGTCAAAACAAGTAACACACATCTGCAGCAGTCTGAGGTGAGGGTGTGTAAAATACCCAACCTGAGAGCGTGGTATAACAGAGCAGTCAGGGTCCTTTCATTTAAAGCCCAGCGGCATGCAAATTAATATTTATTAAATATTGTTTAAAGATTGTTGTTTGTATTCCATACAAATACCGAAAAATATTAAATTCATAAAAATTTAGTCCAAAAAGTCCACATGTTTATCATAGAACCTGAAAATTTACATAAAATTTACTTACAATGACTGCATCTATAAACATGTGAATCCTAATAAAAACATGAAATTCGGACCTCGCCTCGCTGAAAATGTTCTTCTCAAATTTAACATTTTCTTCTTTCCTTCTTAAATTTGAATTTAGTATGCCTGCTTCAGGGTTTTTAAAACTTCAGGATGAAGAGCAACATTTTGAAGAGTAACGTGACAATGTGCATTTTGACAGATTTATACTTGCTTTGCAAAGCCCAGTAGAATCTTAAACTGTTCATTTGCATGCACTAATTAAAAAAAGGTCGATGTTAAAAATAAATATATATAAATAAATAACCTTTAATGCTTAACATGACAATGTGCATTTTCTCTCACTCATATTCTCTCGAAGTCTATACTGCTTATCCTGTACAGGCTTTACAGAGTGTACAGTGACAAAACACTTAAATATGTGCTGTCACAAACGTTGGTGTTGTTACATCTCGGCATTTTGACCTTCTTTAAAAGTCAATGACCTCATGTTTAATTCCTTATCTACATGCATTAATTAAAAACCAAATTATGGACATCCCCTATCTCAAATCAACGTTCAAAGCTTCTATTTGTATACAGGGAAAGAAAAAGCACAGAACATTTCATTGGATATAACCACGGAAACCACACTCTAATGTACTGCACAAGTTTTTGATACTGAAGCAATAATATATTTCTTAAAAGTTCAGGAGAAAGTTCTTGCGCCTCATTACTTCTAAGCACCAGCTTGCAGGATCACAAACCAAACAGTGTTAAGACTGATGATGTGAAATCCAGAAAGCCTTATCTGCTGGTGGGCTCCTTGAAAACTCATCGACATCAGTAGTGAGATAGGAATCTTCCATTAGTGTAACGGGTCTCATCTCTCTCTCTCTCTCTCTCTCTCTCTTACTCTCTCCCTCCCAGTTTAGATTCATCTGTTTAATTCTTTCACCCCCCACTGCTGGGGCGAGCTAACTGGTTGCTATATCCCCAGCAAAAAATTTAATTATCTTCATTTAGAGATTATTAGCCTTTAATATGTGATTTTTCATTGCAAATTAAAAGGCTTTTTCATAAGAGCAGTCAGCATGCCTGGAAGACCAGGGAATCGGCTTTTTGTTTTTATGTATGTGTTTACTTAATTTATTATATCGCATATAAACAGTAAAAAGGCTGCAACAACTGGGAGCTTTCGCAGAAAATCAAAGTGTTTATTAATTCATCTGTTTAATACCCAATTTATGAGCTTGTTGACAGTGTAGCGCCTTGTCAAGGTCCGATAAAACTTTGAGTGTACAGATTTATACTTGCTTTGCAAAGCCCAGTAGAATCTTAAACTGTTCATTTGCATGCACCAATTAAAAAAAGGTCGATCAGAATGCTGTTGTTGATAAATGAAGGGGACAGTTACTCATGTGCACAATGCCATGCAACGCAATAAAAAAAAAAAAAATTGTTAAAAATAAAAAAATATATATATAAATAAATAACCCTTAACGCTTAGTGGTGGTGACTGGCTTCCAATTATTGATGCACTTGTTAGGATGTTTAGTCAAGTGATTCCTTTAAAGTCAGAAGAAAGACGACCGTCAGACACACTTGCTTCAAAGCGCAATTAAAGCAGCATGCACAGAAAATACAAACATCCATAAATCCCCATAGAAATTAGCTGAAAGTGCAGGTGAATGTTGGAAACAAATAATACAAGTAAATGCAATCACAGTACACAATGATCATCGCAGACTGCAAATAAAAGCAGATATTGCAATATGAAAAATATAAGCGACAAACAAAGGGGTACAGGGAGAGGAGGGAAAAAAGAGTCGGAGAGAGTCAATGCCACTTCTTCTACAGTTTAATTTAATCAATATGCTTCCATAGAAACGTCTTTTCAACATCTGAGCAGTTTGTTAGAGGGAATAGTGAGATGTGAGTTTGATTCTCAGCCATGTGAATGAAGCAGCATGATGGGGTGAAAATGAATCACATGTATTCCATATACTGTATTAGAGGAGCTAATCAGTTGCAAAAATGAGAAGAAACCTTCTTAATGAAGCCCAAACAGAGCATCCATAATAATATTAAAACATGCATTATGTAGATTTATGTCAATATCTATTTATATTGCCTCTCTGATTGACACAATCGGTTTTCATGACCCAATTTGGAGTTCAAACATTGAGTAAGCTTCCAGGAAACAATATCAATCATGGTTAAGCAAATAAGAACAATCGCAATCCCAATAGGTTGAGCCAAATGATTTGAATCACTAATAAGAGTCAGAATTTCAGTCTGGTTAAGATGAGCTTTAGGGCCGTGTCAGTTTTGACATTCACACAGGCCTTTTACAGAATGCAATTTCCATTTGAGAGCACTTATATCTATTAAAACATCATTATATTTAAGTGTGGAAGAGAGAATCAGCACTTATTTTAAATGACTACACCATGAAAAGGTTTAATCAGAAAGAACATCTCAAGCAGAATAAGCACCTTCAGTTGCACCGAAAAAAGCCCAGTGTGTGTGTGTGTGTGTGTGTGTGTATGTGTGTTGCTGAGACATTTACTCGGTTATCAGGTTCTGATGGTTGTCCTCAGGGCAGCCCAACCTGTTATGATGGGACTAAATGAGAAGTGCTACTACAGTTCTGCTTAAGTGCCATGATGTGCCAAGGGAGGCCATTGGCAAGCAAGGCTCTGCTTCTTAATACACTCTATAATCCAGCCAGTCACATCCAAGTACACACGCTTTAGGGCAAGTATGTGCAGTGGCCACTAAATAATGTCATGTTCCCAAATGGCCAGATTTAGGTGTGTGCTTAACCATCACCTCCACTGTTCCATACAGTACATTTTGGTTTTGTCTATCTGGAAGGTATATTTGAATTGTATATAAATGCTAACAGAGGTATCAGATTATGTCAATAAAAACTCAAAGGGATGGAGAGTATGGTGGACACCGTTTACCCTGTTCATGATATAAGGAGGAATTTATACCAACATTTGTAATGGTGGAGTGTGCCAATTAAGGAGTTCAAATCACAAATGTAGACAATAGGCATATTATGATATTTGACACAGAGGGGTAGGATAGAGATACAGTCTTTCTTTTATAGGGTCTTTCTACATGGCTACGTTTCTAAGGAAGTGATTTTACAGGGTTGTGTTGCCAGCTCGATCGATGCCCAATTGTATTTGAGCACTTGTGGGTGAAAGATTTTGCTCAAAGGACCAACAGTGGCAGACTGGCAGCATCGGGGATTGAACCAGGAACCCCCTGATCAGCAGTCCAACACCTTAACCACCAAGCTACCCCTATCCATTTTGACTATCATGGCATACGCTCACTCACTCATCGTCTATACCGCTTGATCCTGTATACAGGGTTGCAGGATCATCTATCAAACATTCCTTACATGCAATTTAACCGAAGTGGTTATATAGGCATCTATTAATAGCAGAGCCTGGGACATAAAAAAAGAGAGAAGGGGAAAAAAAACATGACATTTATGCATTTGAATGAGCTGACCTGTCATGGCAGTGTGTCTGGACTTTTAAATGAACATAATTAGTATTCAGTTATGTACCTACGCATGTCTTCAGTCTCCCCTTGTCAGAACATGAGGTAGCCTCTGTAGTTATTAACACACTCCGCATGCTAAGAGGCTAAGAAACTGTGTTAAACTGTCAAATATAAAACTTTTTCTTTTTTTGTTGTGACCCTATCTTGATGTGTGGTTGTGATGAACTGTAAACATGAACGTTAACAGGTCTTCTTCTCATCATATGGAGTGAAGCCTATTTGTATCTATTTTTAATGCTAGTCCCAGAGCATCACACTGCAGCCACTAATTATTATCAATCACAGCTTCGTCTAGGTGTATAAAAGTGGCACTATTTGTGGCACAATAAAATGAAATGCTAACTACCATGGTGTTGCATGTGAAATACAGTCCACCCTGAAATTATTCCTTCATTGACAAGCCAATTCCAGCTCTTATCCAGTCTTTCCTCGCTATGCCATTTCAAAAAAGAAAACCATAATTTGCCTAAGGCTTGGATTTGTGGTTTGTGAATTCTACACACAATACTATACTCCCCTCTCACACATCAGTTCAGCACCTTTGGTAATTTCCTGCATTAAAAAAGTTATCGCATAGTCAATTTCAATGTTTATTTGCCTTCAATAATAGATGGCATGCTCAGACAATGTAATTGGGCTGAAGAGTGTGTGTGTGTGGGGGGGGGGGGGGTGCTTTCAGCATCAGGTTCAAACAGCATTTATTAAGCAAACACACAAGTAATTATTCATTATCACACAGACAGATGGGAATCTGCTTATGAATTCCAAACATACAGATTAGACATTTAAATCTCCTGCTCTGTGTTGCCACATCTCCTCACTGTAATTGGCCTGGAGTAGTCCAACAGGAATTGGAGTGGAGTTTCAAAGAGTGCTTTGTCTCCACTGGCCGTGCCGCATGGTTTGCATGAATAAGTATTGCTCTGCAAGCACACTCGAGATGAAGAGTGCAAGATGGAAAAGACAATACAATTCACCAAGGGAAAAGTCTCTTCACCCGCTTAATCAACCTATCTAGTTTCTGCAAAACGGAAAAGCAACAGAATGCATGATTGTGATGCCGTTATTGAATATTGTAGTGGACGTGCTATTGCACGTTTAATAATGGGGCAAAGCAAATCTCCAGTTCAGGATATTACTAAAGGGATATGAATTATATGTAGAAGCCCATGGGCAGTTGGTGCTTGCAATGTATGCCGGTCATGCCCGGAAAATCTGTTCAAATGTGATGTTCACAGCCAAGCTGATGCTTATAGCAAATAGTGGCATGTAACTGTAGTCAATTATTAATAGCAAGCTTTCTGAAGCTTTTATGTGTCAACTTACAAGTTGTCTCCGATGAATTCTGATCAAGGCAAGATGCCCTAGCTCTTGTATTCTAGTCTATAGCATTGATTTCTATCAAGTGATGACTGGCTGTAATATTAGACGGGAGGGCTAAAATCTGTTGACAGTATTATTAGTAGCTCAACAATGAAAACATTAGAAGCAATGCATTACATCATGAGTTCTCATTAATGATAGACTATTGAACACACATACACACACACACACACATACTGTCAGCTATTAGTGGGGAATCTACTATATATGTAACATGAACAATGGGTTTATCTTAATGCACTCTTACTAACATATTTCATCATTCGCAGGGATTTGAAATGAAAGAATAATAATAAGCACAGCCATTCAAATTTACTGTACCAAATGCTTTACAAAATTTTTTTAATAAAAATGTTTGGCCTTGGTCTGTCGTCTTGTTTAACTTCCAGTCTCTCCTGATACTAAATAATATTTGCATATACAATATTGTTTTATACTTTCGAGTCTGCTATTATAACATAGGATGTGTACTGTAAATGGATTTAAATAAGCAAGTAGATAAGAGCCTTCCATTGGATAATTACTGCAGTGATTAATATGGTTCAGCTGGCAACAAATTATTTAACCCTAACTTTGATGCAGTGAGTACAGTAGCTTCTCATTTCTTAAACAATTATGTCATAAGATATATCCTTGGGTTGTGGCAAAGATGTTACTCTGTTTTAGAAATTATTGTCCTGCATCAAGGAAAGAAAACAACTAAGGAGATTGCTGTGAATGCATTATTAAAACCTAGGAAAATAGAGATAAACCATCACCTTCGAGGAAGAAATGTGGTCAGAAAAACATCCTGAATGAGTGTGTTGGGAGATCACGTAAACGCTTAGTGAAATCAAATCAGAAGAAATCATGGCTATGTTTAATAGTGAAAGTAAGAGCATTTCCATATGGAAAATGTAAGGAGAACCCAAGGGATTGGGACTAATCAGCTGTGTAGCCTTAAGAAAACCACTTATCAGTGAGACTAATCTGGAAAAAGGCTTCAATTTGCTAGGGAGCATAAAGAATAGACTGTGGACCATTGGAAAAAGACTGCATGGTTTGATGAGTCCAGAGTACCTCGTAATGATGCCTAGTGCCATCATCCCTAATGCCTACTGCACAAGTCTGTGGGGGCAGTGTTATGATCTGAGCTTGCTTCTGTTGGTCAGGTCAACGTTATGTCCCCAAAAAACTTGGGTAAACTGACAACCTGAATATACTAAGTGACCTTTTTTTTTTTTTTTTAATGAATTTTTTTAATGAAAATCTTTAATGATTTTTTTTTTTTCTAATGGCACGGGCATTTTCCAAGATGAAGATGCCAAGATTCATCAGGCTCAAATTGTGAAAGAGTGGTTCAAGGAGCATGAGACATCATTTTCACACATGGATTGGCCACCACAGAGTCCAGACCTCAACTCCATAAGGAATCTTTGGGGTTAAAATCTTTGAAGAAGAAGACTTTACACAGCGGTCTGACTTGCTTATCATTAATACAAAATCTTGGAGAGAAATTAATACGAATCTGGATAGAAATAAATGTTGTGAAATTGCTAAGCCTTTAAAAACAATGCCACAGCCATAATCAAAGCAAAAGGCAGTCCAATGAAATTTTTCTGCACAGTGTATATGTATATATAAATATTACATCTTTAACCTTTCACCTTGCCCTTCAACCTTCAAATTTGCACTTCATGTGTCTGCTGAAATGAATTTTAATGCGGAGTGCCTGTACAATGCAAAGAGTTCATTGTCCAAATGAAAGGTTTTTTTTTTTTCCTGCACAAAACACTCCCGCCCACACTTCACAGAACTGCGCCTCCTCCATACGGGATGAGAGAATGATGCATTTAAATCCCGATGCCCAATGAGCAGTAATCTTTTGTCCCATTAACTCAGAAACTACACACCTAGCACACACTATTGATGCACAGGCTTCACTGGGTGTGTATTACTGTAGCTCTGTGTAAAGGGTTCACTCTGCTCTGTTAATGAATGAACAAATAATGTGATATTGCAGTGGGATATTGCACTGCACCAATTTTTGTGAAATCATTAGTGGAAGCTGTTATTCCTGTGTGGTCTTAAAGTCATCACCAGTGCTATAAACACACACACCAAGGCAAAAAGCTGCATCCTTGATTTCATGACAGTAATGCTCTACTGTGTTTCCTATGTTTGATGTGTATTTCAGACACAAAAAAAGGAGAACTATTACCTGATTGCCTGATTACCTACTGGATTCCCTAATGCTTTCTCAAACAGATAAGAGAATAACATAGCAACTGTTCCGCTAATTATTTTCATATGCAGTATGTTGTAGTGGACTTCGTAACGATAAACAAATAGTATGAAAACGGATGACAGCAATAAGGATATTAATTGGCAAAAGTTTGACTTGTTATCATAAAGTGATTGCCACAGGCTGTGTAAAAATATGTGATTTCCCCTGGTTTTGGTGACGTTTGCTAGTGATAGCGTTAGCTCATTCTGTGCTTCTTTTGCAAATCAGACAATGCTATGCTGTGCTTTATTTAATTCAATTCATTTATATAGCGCTTTTAGTCATTTCCTCAAAGCACCTTCACAAAATGAAAAAAAAGGAAAGGAAAAGAAAATGCTTTATAAACTGATGTGCAGGTGACATTTAAGCTTTCTAATTAGCTAACTAACTTTTCCAGTGTTTAATCCCAAATAGAGTGAAGTGGAAAGAGAGTGAACTATGTAGAGTGTAAATTCCCTTGTTCAACATATCATGTAGGGCCCTTATTTGGGTATTAGAGAGGGATTTGGGAAACAGCCTTGTGTTAGGCGCTAGTTAGCCATAAAACACAACATGTACAGTTTATAGCCAATTTCGAATGGCTTAGAAATGATTACTAAGTGTTTTTTAAGATGACAATGTTATTAGATGTGGTTTCTTGCTCAAACTGCTTCTATAACTGGTTGTAAATGTGGGTCTTTGCATTGGCACTTGGTAGGATTTGGGCGGGACCATTGCAGAAAGGCATTGAGATGTCAGGTTCAAAAGGTCTCTAGCATGCTGTGTACAGCAAAAATTAATTGGCTATTTGACTTTTACTGCGGTCAGAGGTGCTGTTTCCACAAATGTCCAAGAGATTTCTCACCAAATAATCTAAAACATTTTTTTTTTTTTAGAATTTATAGTAAAATTCTAAAAAATTATGTATTGATGTCTTTTCATATTTGAAAGACAGAGGTCTGGAGACAACTATCTACAGTATATCTGTTTAACTAACCTACTGTATGTGAAAGGTTTTCTTGGTCTTTATGAAATGACTGGGGTCACAAGTAATACTCTGATTATTTTTTAATGCTGTGTTTTACTAGACAGTGATCATAAGGTTTGACATTCAAAACAAGTCACAAACCTCTCTGGTGTATTTCATCACCAAGCTAGCTTTGCCCACAGGACTGCTGCTCACTGGAAGTCTTTTCTTTCCTTAAACCATTCTGTGTCATCTCTATAGACGGCTGTGTCTGAAACTCCCAGTAGAACATCAGGTTCTGAAATATTCAAATAACCCCTTCTGGCATTAACTACCATTGCTAATTGTCCAAGTTACCAAGATTACTTTTTCAGTATAATTTTATGCACTGAACTGCTGCCACATGATTGGATTATTGCGTAATTGCATGAAGTAGTAAGTGTACAGGTGTTCCTAATAAATTGTCTGGCAAATGACAGAATTACAGACTTGTACAGTACGAAATAGAATAGCTTTACACCATGATATTATAATAAAGGTAAAAGACACATTGCTGTCAACCATGAAAAACACAGGACACTATAAACCCTTCTGTATTTTTATAATCCTGAAGGACTTCAGTGGAACGTTGGATTACGAGAATAATTCGTTCCGGAAGCGGGCTCGTATTTCTAAACACTCGTAAACCAAACCAAATTTTCCCATAAGAAATAATGGAAACTCAAATTATTTGTTCCACAGCCCAAAAAAATAAATACATAAAAATAAT
>JAOVVB010000008.1:6471354-6490973 GCA_028570985.1 Heterobranchus longifilis | reverse complement strand
AATAAAACAAATTAACCTGCACTTTAACTTTGAAAAGAATCGCGACAGAGCAGTGTTTCTGTGTAGAGCAGAGAGAACGAGTGTGTGTGTGTGTCAGACAGACACAAAGAGCAGGCTGATCCAGAGAGAGAAAATGGATCTTTAACCACTCTAATGAGACTTGCTTTTGCCTTAAACGCGCACTGTACACACACGCATACAGACAAATGTGTTTTACGCGCACACACACACACGTCACAGTGTTATAGTAAACAGTACACGCCTGCACAGGTGTTGATTATACCAGTAAGAGACGCGCAGTAAGACCCAGCAGGGGAGTTGATTATCCACAATTCCGCAGCGCAAGAGAGAGAAAAAATGTTGGCTCAGTTGTGATCACTTGACGCAAAACAAGAAGCGCATACGTGATACATGATACTCGGTACTCGTAAACCAAGACTTGATTGTTTTCCAAGTCAAAATTCATAAAAAATCTTTGCTTGTCTTGCGAAACACTAGCAAACCATGTTACTCGCAATCCGAGGTTTCACTGTATAAGCATTTTGTCACAGACAAAGACTATATCCATTTCATTACACACCTAAGTGTCCAAGCATGCATATTATACGGTTACTTCACTTCATGAGTCTTTGTATTGATCACTTACACAGAGGAATCTGAGAAAGACTGATCCAGAGGACAGAAACAAAGCTTGGTTCTTAATAACTCCAAGGTTGAGTGGGTGCTCTGTCCGGTGTTAGTTTATGTTAGTTACGCTGAAATTCAGCGGCTCAGTGTGAACCGTTAGAATCGAGAGAGGGTTTTACAACCTACTACAAAAACCAATTAAATTCAGGGACACTATAAGCCCTTCATCTGAAGGTAACACTGGCACCATCAGGAGCAACAGCAGTCTTTGCTGCTGAGGCGGCTGCAATTTATCTCCAATCGTTGATAATCTGGTTTACAGATTACAAAGAAAGTGATTATGTCTTCTTCAGTGAGAGGTCAGGAAAAACATTGTCAGCAAGGTTTTGTGATTCATTCGCCACCAAGATGCAATGTGTCTTCTAGAGCAAAGCACATGATATTACTGCTATTTTTTATATGTCTTAACTTTATGCTATTGGACAGATTGGTTTTTATTAAGATCTAAAGACAATTCAGGGGAAATGGGGGATACCAGAGTGTAGTACAGCTGAGTTTAAAGAGGCTTTTCAATGTAAACCTATATTTTCTGCTTTAATATTTCTGTTACTGTTATCCTGCAATCTAAAACTTTTGGAAGTATAGTTTTCAAACATTAATAGATCTGCAGTTTCATTTGCATTTATGAGTTGTTGGCTGAGTAATCTGATTAGGCGAGAAGACGAGTGACAATAATAAAAAGTAACAGCAATGAGACTGTTGGTTGCCCTCATGGGTGCTCGCCAAAACTCTTTCAAAAGACGTTCAAAACCAATCATGGAAGCACTTTTTGCAAAAAAAAAATAAATAATTCTGATCGTGTTATGTCATATTAAACAACACTTAATAATTGCTTCTAAGTCATCTGAATTGTTCCTGTTCTTTCATGCAAGGCTACACACCTAACTAGCTTCTAACACAATGCTGAATCCCTAATCACTTTCTAATCCCCAATCAAGGGCACTACATGGTGTGTGAAACAAGTGATCGTACACCGTAGGACAATGGCTTTCCATGTAACGCCATTTAAGATTTAACCCTGGAACCCGGGAGGTAACGTAGCGATTATAAAGTTGATATTCCGCCATGGTATATTCTTCTCACCTTTTGGCTGCATGTTACTGGTAAGAATTGACAGCTACTTTCACCCCTGTTAATTAGGATTTCATTATTTGTTACATGTACCTTACAGTACATTGAAATACATTTCTCACATATCCCAGTAAGGATGCTGGGGTCAGATTACAGGGTGGGCCAGGATACACCGCCCCTGGAGCAGGCAGGGTTAACAGCCTTGCTCAGGGACTCAACAGTGGCAGCTTTGGCGTTGCAGGGGCTTGAACCTCTGACCTTCCAATCAGTAAACGAGGGTCTTAACCACTTGAGCCATCACTGCAACTGTTAATTACATTAGCAGTCAATATCTGTTAGTCACCAGTTAGTTCCACCAGTCATGGTAGTATACAGTATGTGATGATAAAATAAAATAACTGATCAAATAAACAAATCATAAACTGTTAATAATAAAAGGCATTTGTGCAACAGTTGTATAAAAGCAATATCAGACTCAAGGTCATGCTGTTGTACTAAATATATCAGCATGGCTGTGATGCTTGTGATACAGCCACATCACAGCAGTTCTGATAACCAGCACAACAGCACTGCCTCTCATGTGATATTTCTTAACTACACTTTACCTTAAGAATTGAAGCAATGTACCATTATTTGTTTATCAACTAAGTTCCATACTTGTCAGGATATGTTGCAGTTGGTGCAGAGCTTGTAATGATGTTATCCCTTTTTAAAAATTTTATTTATCAGAAATTAAATACTACATTTAGCTGCACTAGAAGAAATAATTCAATAAATGAATGAAGAATTCATTTAGCAGTTACTCGCATACTAATCACATAATATGCAGTATCCTTTACTTTAACTGCTATACTTGAAGGTAAAATATCTCTTCTTGAGTGACTGATCACGGATACACATTAATAATAGACTATATCATTTGTCTGTGGGTTCTTTTGTCTCTTTTTATAGGCAGTGATCTACATCTGCCAACTGATTTATGGTGATGCTAGTATCATCCATCATGCTTAAAGTTTATTCCTAGGATTATCTCTTTCTTCTTTCTTAGAATTGCCCAGAGAAAATATTTTCACTCCCACCTCATAACTAAGAACTGTTTTGGTATTAAGCTAACTTTTAGTTTCAAGATTATATAGCCACAACTATGTGGACACCTCATACCGTCATATGTGCTTGCCCGGTCCCACCTTTGCTGCTATAACAGTCTCTACTTTCCTGGGAATACATTCCCCTAGACTTTGTGGCCTACTGCACAGTCAGCTCTCCAGGTCAGACCAAAGATGTGCAGCACGGTTGAGGTAAGGGCTTTGTGCAGGCCACTCAAGACGTTCAACTACAACCTTGGCAAACCATGTTGCTTTTCGCACAGGGCACTCTTATGCTGGGAAATGTTTCGCCGGTATAATTCCAGTGAAGGGAAAGTCATACAGGATACAAACCATGCTAGACATGCATGCAGTTCTGTATTTCCAACTTCAAGACAACATTTTGAAGAAGAAGCATATATAAGTTTGATGGTGAAAACCACTTTAAATCTTAGAAAGCACTGTAACAGTAGCAGTAACTGTAGGTCTATTCGACCAGCAATAAAACTAGATTATACTGCAACTGATATTATACTACAGTGCAAAACAGCAATTACTTAGCAGAGGCAATTTAATGTCAAACTATCCATGTGTATGAATGCACATGACTCATACAGCTCTGAAACAAAACACTGATAAAATCTCCGGCAAAGCAAGTTATATCCAGGTGCATTCTGAATGCTATTATAAAAATACCGGAGAGTCACATAGAGGTGATGTTATGACATGAACAATTCATCTAGTAAGGCTTTAGAAATAGAAAAATATATTCTGCCACATACTGAGCTCATCAAACCTGAGTTGTCTGTATGCAGAGTACCATAAGTGACTTCAAAGCACTCAGCACAGTGCACACTCTAGAGAGAATACATCTAAACCGTCTGTGGAAAATAATGTAGAGTCCTAGATGGGCTACTATGCACTCCTAAGCAGAATGTTGCCATAAAAGCAAAGTCGAGATGAAAAGCTCTCTTGAACAGGGGAATGACTTGCGAATTTGGTTTGATGCCAAATCTAATCCGAACCAAATCTAATTTCACAAATGCATTAACTGTACAAATGCACAAAACACAAAATCACAGATTGGCCTAATTGAAGCACCTTTACCAAATGCATAGGCTCACTCTGAGCTCTCGTACAGAAAATATTAATATTCGTTGATTTAATATAGAATGAATTATGTGGGCTCGGCACAAATCTGGGGAAGACTCATGGTAATGATCCATAGGGAAAGCCAAATGTAATAAATAGACAATAGTCTGCATGGCTGGCTCATTAAATGAGCAAATCATGGCCATTTTTCCTAAGCTATGATAAACTGTTTGGCTATACAGCTCTAAGTGCTATCTGGGTAGACACACACACACGCACACACACACACACACACACACACACAATATGAGTATTAATAAAGTTTTCCTCTTAAAAAAAAGAACCCTTTAGTGTAATATTTCAGGACAAATAAATAACAAATATTCAGATTTCCGTTTCTCACACGTAATGTTAATGCTAGTTATGCTTGGGAAGAGGAAAAAAACGTTTTGTGGTTTAAGAAAAGGCATGTTCGTGCCTCGATCATCAATCCATCAACCTCTCATGTATTTGTGGCATAAAGTAATCCAGTGGATAGTGTCAGAGAATATGTTAAAACCAATCCAGCATTAGTGTTTCAGACCTGGTATCAGCTCGGAAACTGATACTCAGTAGTGGATTGGTGCTACCCAAGAAGACATGGCTCAGTCAGTGAAGGCCTGGAACTATGGTTCTGCAGTAAATATTAACTGTTTGTTTTGATTTCTGTATTCGTCCTGTCTCCACTCTTGTCCTTTCACTGATTTGTTACCTGTTCTGTGTTAGTTCTCGGGTAATTAGCCTGTTTATTTCGTTTGTATGATTTTGGAAAAATCTTATCATGCAATTACTTACTTTCAATCTAAGTTTTTTTATTAGTATTTCTTAGTTTGGACCCGTGTCCATTTCACGTCATGTTATTGCTGTATCACTGCCCTTAAGGGAAAAACATATATGGGAATATATATTAAATATATTAAATAATAAATTTCCATATATAGAAAACTAGTGCTTATATTTATTAATATATGATATAAATTATATAATATTTTGAAGACAAAAAACATATTTTTACCTTTATTTTCACATACTTATAATTGTTATAATTGTTTTATTACAACATTATTGAACCTTTATGCATGTTTAAGAATTAAACCTTTACTTTGTCGGTGTGCTCTGATTAATGCCTATAAAGACCATTATGTTTGAACTACATTAAAATATAAGTATATTGTAAAAGAAAAAAAAAATAAAGAAATCGATATATTCAATTAAATTCACACTATTATGAAGTATATTGTTGAATATAAAATTACATACATTAATAAAGACTTTTAAATTGATTTTAATATATTTCTCAATATATGAAAAGTGGCAATATATTGTACTATATTAATACAATATATTATTCTGCATATTGTGAATATATTGTGAATGTGTTATATTTTTGAATATAAATATCTATTTTTTCTGTTAATTATTAGTTAGTATCAGTTAGTGTAGCAACTAGGAATATTAACATTATAAAATCATTTCAATTTACCAGTAGATCAGAATACTAAATCATTTAATATATTTACAGACTTTGAGTTACCATAATAAAGCATAAACTAAGTTCTATCTCTACTTAATGCCTATATGATACTTTGTATCTGAACAAATACCATTTAATTTCATGAGAGGCATTCAAGTCAAACTGGGACATGTGATGATGTTTCTTTCACCACATGAATGAAGTTATAAATCAACTGATGCTTACAGAAGACTTCAACAGAAGACTTCAACCACAGTGCTGTGATCAGACTCTTAGCCTCAGTAAAACATTCGAACGGTGCCAATGTTTTAAAGAAGTGCATATGTCTATAAATAACAATCCTAGCCAAGGAGGCTCGGAGCCCACTGTAGTCATTCCTGTGAACATGTAGCAAGTGGAACGCTCTCAGGAAAAAAAAAAAAAACAGCCTGGTTTGATCACTAAAGACATTGTGTTTTTGCAGGACAATGCATCTCATACTGCCCACCGCACCACTTGCACATTGTAGAACCTTGGCTGGTGGTTATTGCCACATACCCCGTACAGTCCTGACCTTCTTCCAACTCATTTCACTACTTCTAGGAGTTCAGCATTTTAGTAGTGATGATGACATGAAGAAGGAAGTCTGATCATGGCTCCAGCATGCTGAGAAAAGCTGTTACCTTGATGGTATAGAGCACTAGTGAAACACTGGGATAAGTGCATAAGTGTCACAGGGAATTATATACAGTAGAGAAATACAGGTAGATTTTACTCACAACTGTTCTGTTATTTTGCACAATCAAAAGTCCCAGTTTAACTAAAACACCCACCGTATATTGACAGTGTAACACAAAGCTGATAGATATTACTGCCTTTAAATTACAACCAAAAGAACTGACATTCTACTATTAATCAAATTGCTGTACTGCTGCTGGGTGTGATTATGCAATCCACTGTAAGTGTTTACCACTCTTTATAAATTTCCCCTTATATTTAAATGCAGTAAATCCAGTGTGACAATTTAACAGTCACAAATTTATAATAAAAGTCATTTGTGCATGGAAGTTCGCCATTATGTTTCTCTTGTATGTTTCTGAAAGCTCTTTTTACAAAGTGGTTATAAATCTGTTTTCTGGCTTTAACATGAATCCCCTCACAGGGTCTGTGCTCTCGACATGTGGTGACCTTCAAATCAGTCGGGTAATAATGAATTTTTCAAAAACCTTTTCAATTATTCATGACACTTTATTCTGCATCATTTCCATCACAGATCTCCATACCATGCTGATGTTTTTTTTCTTCTTCTTCTTGGTGTTACTGCTTTCATAGGGCAGTTTATGCGCATTTCTTGCTTTATTTATCAGAGCATGAAGAAACTGTTCCTGTGCCCAGCCTACTAAAAAATGACATTAGGAGAATGTGATTAGATTACAACCTAAGAAGTGCTTGCAGCATACATGAACATGCACACACTTGCATAAATGCTGGTTTCCAAAAGAGCAAGGAAAATTATTTCTGTCCATTATTTTAGACGGTTGTCAAAGGCACCTTACCAAACCACAACAGCTTTTCCAATTTTCAGTATAGCCTGAAGCAATGCAGAAGTTCTGGGAGTTTTAGAGGATTGGGAATTATGCTAAGATAAAGCAAACTTTGTACTTCGGGCATAATTTTCCAAATATATTCAAGTCTTGGTTGAGTTAGAAACTCAATCTTAAGCCTTGTTTTGAAAATCTTGGTGCATACAGTGTTTGATATTTCTTTTAGAATAATGATTCTGGTAACAATACTGTCATGCCTAAAGCAACATAATTATTTCAGCGTTCCCTCTCTCAGTATATCAAGATGCCAGAATACTGTCACCACCACCCTGAAACATTTACAGAATTGCAGTGGAACGGGAAGATATCCTGGGTACACTATGAATACGGTGAAAATACACCTAATATGCGACACCAGTCTATTGCAGTCACTATGCATCCAAATCCACATCTAGGGGGAATTTAGAGATGGTAATTAAGTCATAATATTTTGGAAGCTTGGAAGGAAACCCATAAAAACATGGTAATATAATAGAAAAATATTAGATAAGATAATAAGATAATATGCACAGACTGTAAACTGAGCTTCCACCATAAGCCCATATATTAAACCGAGGACCCTGGAGCTACCTGTGCCACCCTGCCAGCCTACCAATCATGTTTGTTTTTCTTTCTTTCTTTCATCTTAAGCACCTGCTTTACTCTGCTTGACCATGGGTTGCAGTGGATCTCATGAACAGTGAGCGTAAGGCGTGATATTTCGCCCTGGATGGGATACAAGTTCATGGCAGGGCACTATGCAGACACACACACTTTCACACCTAAGGCAATTTAGAGTCATCAATCCACCTAACAGCATGTCTTCAGAGAAGTGGAAGGAAAGCCAAGTAGACATGGTGTGAACATGAAAACACAGACAGTAACTAGAGCCCAGCCATCAAACCCTGGAGCTGTTAGGCTGGAACGCTACAAGCACCACTAAAATGCATCTTAACGTTTCATGTGTACTAACATTATACAAGAGCTTCCACAGATGCCTGGCTTATTCATAATGCAATTACAAGATAATCCCGGACTAAACTAAAAGCAGCTTGGCGTGGCAGTGTATCAGTAGACTGTGGGAGTATTAATAAGCTTTAGGGTTCATAAGCATCAATATAAAAGCTATTAGAGGTATAAAAAACAACTGTAATATGGTTTTATGGTCTCCTTATTCTCCATCTGTTCTGCTGAGCTTTTGTCCTGACTAGCAGCGATGACCTGAACCCCCCCCCAATCCTGCCATCTGGACTTGGTAATGTCTCCTCCCAGCTTGTCTCTCTTCCTCTGTCTGTCAAATACCACACACTGATGCGGAGGCACAAGCACACATACTCCCAATCTCAGTGTCTTTGATTGAATACGTGAATAGTCATTTAAAACAGATGAATAGTCAGAAACATCTAGATACTTGCAGAAAAGTGTGTTTATTTTACTGTGACTTGCATGAATACAACTGTATATTAATAGTAATATTTTTCAAAAATTAATATACAAGGGGCATTCAAGTTAAACCGGGACTTTGAAACTGAATGAAATTGAGGGCATAAAACCAAATGAACGGTGCAAACGTTGTAATAAAGGCCGTAGGTCCATGAACGACGATCGTGGCCGAGGTGGCTACAATAGGAGACAGATGCACTGTTTGTCAACAGGCAAGGCAGGCAGCTACTTGGGGCCCCAGGCCAGTAGGAGGGCCCTGACGTCTGACAAATGTATTTATTATTTAAAAGATAATGGTGATGAATGCTGGTTTGGTTAGGCCCCCTGCAAACTTTTGCCTAGGGCCCTGACAACACAAATGCCTCTGCTCGGAGCCCACTGCAATCGTTTCTGCAAAAATTCAACAGGTGTAACTCTTGATTCCTGAAAAACTACTGTATGGATAACTTGTTGCCAGCTGGTGGTATCTGTCTGTCGGAACTGTATACACAGTCATTCACAAACACCACTTGCACATTAAATGAATTCAGCTGGGAGTTTTTGCCACATCCCCATACAGTCCTGACCTCGCTCCAAGCCATTCCCACATGTTTGAGAAACTGAATGTGTTTCAGACGTGAAGCAGGTAGTTCAATCATGGCTCCGGCATACCAAGAAACCTTTCTACCTTTCTATCCAAGCACTAGTGAAACAGTGGGGTAGAAAATGTGATTAGTGTAGCAGGAGATTATAAAGAGAAATAAACATTGTTTTTACTCTTTGTTCTGTCTGCATGATACAAAGTCCCGGTTTGACTTGAACACTACTCATGGTACTGTAGCAAATATAATATAAAATGTAATATAAATAAATACATTTGTTCATTAATAGCTCACAGCTCCTGGGTATTTTTAGATAATCAACAAATCTATTCATTACTTCACAATAATTATTATATTAATTGACAAATCAAAATTAGTAACTGGTTTTACAATTCTAAAAATAATGACTTGTCAATGTTTATATGGAATTTCTCTGGTTATTTAAATAAAGCTGTCCATAGTAGTCAATTAACTAAAGATGGGGTGAGTCACAAAATTTTACTTCATTGTCTTTCATGCATATTTGCACTCGACCGGACATTTCTAGTTAAATCCCACTTCAGCTCCATAATAAAGTTCCTATATTTTTCTATATTTGTACAGAAAATAATTTCTTTTTCCATATTTGTACATCTGGGTTTTTCTTTATATTGTGCATTATTGTTTATATTTTGTCTTATCTTCTATAGATATATATATATATTTTCTTTCCTTAGCTAAAGTTATTTTCTATATTTTATTTCTTATTTTATTCCATATTTATCTCCTATTAATAATATTTTATCTTTAAGGTCACGGGCAGTCGTTTAAGCATTTCACTGCATATAGTACTGTATATGTGACAATTTTTTTTTTTTATTTCTCTGTATCAACAGTTTATTAGTTACTGCACTGGCTCTTTATGTACACTGATAATATAACCAATAAACTGCAAAAGCCAGTCAAATAATATCAAACCTCTATGTACGAAGCAGAGTCCTGCTATCAAAGTGGCACAAACAAAGTAAAAGCCGGGATGCTGTATCTTGTCAGACTTGTTTGTGTATTTATATTCAGACACTTCCGGCGTCCGTGAGTTTGCTACAGTACAGAATATACGCTCAACGTTTTCTTTTTCTTTTCCAGCTCTGTCGTAGACTATGGCTGACTGCATCAGCTGAACAGTAGTGTGATCATTTCCTACTACAAGACCCATGTGTATCTTCTGCTGTTGTAAAAATCATACATTTCAAAACACTGGCTGCATTCCAAAAACGCTGGTTCTGGATAGGAAGGTTTAAAATAGAGTTAGTTTGCTCAAACACCATCTGATCAGCTGTGCAAGTCCCTGACCTGGAAATGCTCTTTCGATTTGGAATATTTTTTTGGAAGGGGCAAGCTGACGCTAAACCTCAGACTAAATACTCTTCTGTATATTTCCCCACCAAGTTAAGAGCTTCTATTGTTTGGAAATCTATTTAAATGCAAATAGTCGAGTATGGTAGAAAGCTTTTTAAAAAAGGAGTTCAGATGCGAGTCTGGAGATCTAAAAACCTGTTCAAAGGTTTTAAGTATTCCTGTGAGCATAGTCAAGAATATCATTAAAACGTAGATGCCAGAAAATTACCCATGGCAGGCTGTCACTCCTAAGTGGATAACTGAGTGTCAGCACATTGTAGGAGAGAGTTTAGGAAAAAGTTACTGACTTTCAGAGATATGGAAATGCGCAGTCCGCTTGGGAAGGTCCAGGAAAAACTTGAAAGTTCTCATGACCACAGGTGCAGTGGCAGTATTTCATTAATTCATCAAAAGCAACTCTATAAAAGAGCTAACAGAAACAGTCAAAAAGTGAGCTTTCTAAGGACCCTCTGTCAAAGCGAGAAAAAAAAAAACAACTCGTGTACGTTTGACACCGTTCACATTACCCACATGGAGTCATGCAACTCTTCCGTTTATTATTAATAATAAAACATACACTTGGAATTTTAAATACATGTTAATCTGAGGAAATACTTCTGAAACATGAATCATTAACATATCCTTTTAAACTATTGCTAATGCAATATCGCAGGTCAGCTAAACAAACATCTGAAGAACATCATTGCTATAAAGTAAAGCATCATGGTGTAACATCCTGGTACACACGATTATCTGCTGTAAGTTTGGCACTATCAAGGAAACAAGTCATAATAGATGGTACATGGCGATTTTTCCATGAAGCGCTGCATCTTCCAGCTATAAAACTTATACAGTAGATAGATATTTCCAGTTAGAATAGTGCCAGCCACATGACTAATGTATTTTTACAGCGACTGGTGAAGAAAAGGCTAGCCTATAAACACTCAACATTTCAATTAACACTCAAATAACAAGATGTTTTGTGGGGTTTTTTCCCCCTCATATAAAGACACTCTAGGATGCATTTTTATCATCTCCTTCCAAAAAACAAACTACAACCTAATCCTGGTTGAATGTAAAATGCAGAAGTATGAAATATATTGAGGCTTAGTAGTTAGCACTGTCATCTTACACCTCCAGAATCAGGGTTCGATTCCCGCCTCTAGGTCTGTGTGCATGGAGTTTGCATGTTCTCTCCATTTTTGGTGGGTTTCCTCCGGGTACTCCGGTTTTCTCCCACAGTGCTCGTAGCATGTGAATGCATGTGTGAATGTTGCCTAGAGGTCTTTCCACACATGTAAAAATGGGGACATACAATGGTCACCATTGGCCTCCAAGGTCCCTAGTTGGACTACAGAGGTTCCTAGATAGATGGATAAAATATAGACAATATTGAAAAAGCTTGTCAGATAAGTAGGACGTTTTAGGTAAGTTTTTGCTTTCTTAACACATGATCAAAGACATTATAATGTTTTTGATAACCAAAACTACCCCCATATGTGGTGTGAGTCTATACAATTCTATACAATTGTATAGAATCTCTTTCCTTGCTGTAGCATTTACTGGAACTAGTGGGTTAAGCATGTTTCAAGATGACAAAAAGCTGAAGCTCCATGACCCAATTGGTTTGCTATAGCTGGTGAGAAAGAACTCAAGTATCCTTTAAAGGGTCCTGACCTCAATCCCACTGAGCACCTTTTGAATGAACTGGAACGCCAAGTGAGCACCAGCCCTTCTTCAGCGCTCTAATGCTCTAATGGACAAAGCCTTTTCGGAAAAGTGAAGGTTATATCAACTGCAATGGGGGACTAAATCTTGAATGTAATATTCAAAAAGAACATATGATCGTGATAGTGAAGTGTCCACACACATTTGAATATTGTCTCTTTTATGGTCAAGTAAACTAAGGTCAGGGCAACCAGTGTATTCAAATAAAGCATATATTATACACATTAAATTTGATGTGCAATAACCATGCATGCATTGTGAAGATACAAAGCCTAACTCTGTGACTTATATCCCATAATAATTCATAATAACTACAGACGTCCTCCGGCAACATTACTTAGTGTTGGAGGCATGCAGGTTTCCAGATGGCTGGAAATCATATCCTGCCCAAGTCATACTAGAACTTTATTTAACCCTGTTATTTAGTATGGCAACTTCCTACGTCCTGAACAGGGAACAAAGAACGAAAGAAAAAAGTATTCTCCAAAACTACACTTCTAAGATTCCGACATTCCTATTACCTATTTTAATTCCTATTAAAATGAATATACCTATTTACTAAGGAAAATTTAAAGCGCATGATTTTGTGAGATTTATTTTTAGTAATTAAATCTAAACTTTCAGTATTGAGGATATTAAAGCAACCAATGGAAACATCACACGGATTTGAATGGAATCACACCATCCTACAGGGGGCAGAAAAAAGAGAGAGCGTGTGAGAGAGAGAGAGGGAGATTACATGACAGTAGGCATACCTCCTCCGGTAATTCACTCTCTCATACAACACACGCACACACACACACACACACACACGCAGGCAGCAGCCCTGCCTGAATTGTGCCACCCCCTGGTGTGAAGCTACAAGGTGAATATTGATGAGTGAAAACCGAATCTTCCTTTTTTTCCCTAGCTGTTGCCATCGCAAGGGAACAGGGGGATCCTTTAAGGCAGTGTGTTAGGCACAGACGAAGGCAAAGGCACAGAACATCACACAGACACAAACACCCAGGAGTGCTCATACATCGATGTGAAAAGAAAAGTTCAGCTTTGTTCTACATGTTAAATATTCATATCTGTGCATACCAAGATTTGCTGCTAGGAGTGACTGTCCACCCTTTGTACCTTATGCATATTTGTGTACTCGGGCAAAAAGCTGATTATGTAGATACATGGAAATGAAAAACTCTGGTTTTAAATTTGGAATTATTTTTACTCGATTTTACATAAATTTGGCGAAGCATCCAAACTATGAAATTAACCTCCTAATATTGGATAGTGGTTTTATACAATAACATAATCTGGCAATGTAAAATTTATAATGACACCTAAGCTCCTCCTGAAAGTGATTCAAGTCATCTGCATCAATATATCAGGTTTATTGATTGCACTGCCTGTATTATATTCATCCGCTTTAATATTTTTGCTAAATTATGTACAAATAGCAATCATAAAAGTTGTAATAAGAGTCCCTCGCCATTGCTCTAAAACCCCGAAATTAGTTATTGTGCAACTAGTTGCCATCACATAATTAGTGCCCTCACTTTGAACATCCCACAGAACACCATTAAATCAATTATGAAAAACACTGAAGGAACATGTCTCCATAACAAATCTGCATTTACTAAAAATATGATGGTGTTTTGTGGATTCTCAGCTAACACTGGCTTCACTTGTTTTACTTTGATGCCAGTTCAACCTACACAAAGTGGCCATGGTGGTTGTGGGCCAACAGTTACACCCTCAGCCTGTCAGTATTCAGACAGCTTCCAATACTGTGCCAGAAAGAGTCACGACTGTATTAATAGGAAAACATGACAGTTAGCTAGCGCAAAGGAAAACTACAAGAAAAAACAAGGAAGAGAGAGTACAGGGAGATACGAAGAACAAGTCAGATAGTATAGTGAAAAACAAGCCAGATACTACAGTAAAAGGTCTATGTTTGGTGTGGTTTTACATTTAGTAAATCAGATTCAGTGGTCATTTTTAAACTGTACATATGTTTTTATTCATTTTATTTATTTATTTATTTATTTTTATCAATTCTTACTCTCAACCCAGAGTTTCACTAGTGCCTGGATACCATCCAGGTAGAAAGTTTTCTCAGTATGCTAGACACATGATCAGACTACCTGCTTCACATCTGTAACTCTGGCACACAAGGTTCCCCTTTATTGGCCTAAACATGTGGAAATGGCTTAGAGCAAGGTCAGGACTGTATGGGGGAATGCAGCAATAACTCACAGCTGAATTCCTGTAATATATGAGTGGTGAGATGGGCAGTATGAGGTCCCGCAAAAACAGAATGCATTTGGTGATCAAACCACGCGGTTTTTCCCCTAAGAGCATTCCACTCACTGAATGTTCATGGGAACGACAGCAGTTGGCTCCAATCCACTTTTCCTGGGATCGAATTCACTGCATTTGAAACGTTTGCACAATTTAAATGTTTCACTGCAGCTAAAAAGTCTCATCAAGGTACTGTGCTTGAAGTCTTTTGTTGATGTCAATTTGGCATTTACTATTTGAACACCCCAGACACATGCATATAAGCTGTATTATCATAAGTATTACATATTATCATTCTTATTGTATTTACATAATATAAAGTCCATTCGGCTGCTTCCGTCAAGTGGTCACCACAGCGGACCATCTGATCCGCACACAACTTGGCAGTGGTTTTACACTGGATGCCCTTCCTGACACAGCCTTACGATTTATCTAACCGGGCTTGGGACCAGCACTGCATGCAGTGGCTGGGTAGTATGGGTTGTGGCAACCAATGACAGTGGGGCTTGAACCCGGATCCTCAGAATCAATCTCCAAATCAACATATGAGTAAATAAAACTTGATAAGGTTTACTTCGTTACTCATCTTGACTAATCATTCTGGCCAAAATCACAATGGATCTAAAGCCTATCCTGGGAAACTGTAGAGTCAGGAGGGAAGTACTAAATGTGATGTCAGTCCATTAAAGGGCACCATGAACACATGCATGCAATCACACAGTTATCCACGCCTAGGGGCAATTTCTTGCTATACTCCAATCCACCTCATTTTGGGACACTCGATGAAACCAGAGATCCTGGAGTAAACTAATGCAAACGTGGAGAACATGTATAACTTCACACTGAGACCCTGGAGCTGTAAGGTGGCAATGCTACCTGCTGTACCACCATGCTGCTTCATGATGAGCTTTCTGTCACGCATTCCCTTTTCCATCACTGTAGTAAAGATTAATCTTTGCTACATGTTCATGAGCCACACTAAATGTAATGCTGCATATGATTTGCTCTTTATAAAATCCTGTGATATCTACAATAATACAATTTGTGTGAGCAACACGAGACACCGTGTGGCTAATAGGAAGCCCTCATACTATCTCCAGAAGTCATTAACAGTCAGCCATCTAGAGAGAGAATTTGGTGACTCTCACAGAATGAAATAATTAGTGTAATTAGGATTTGTGTCTCAAACTCTGTGTCTGATTAAGAAGGAACGTGTAGGGATGGATTGGAGAAGAGGACAGGGATGCATGTTATTACAGCTCAAGAATTCTAATATAATACGCATACAGACCTAACAGAGCTAAAAGGATATTGCTGAAGTTTAGATTGAAGTGAGAAGTAAAGCTTAAACTCACAGTAACTACCGCAGTACCTAATGTTATATTTCTTTTGTATAAGAAATCTGTAATATACAATTTCTGCATTATTTGCATAAATGGAAAGTAAAAGTATTTTGGAACCATTAATACAGGTAATACAATGTATTTTATGAACTGACTCTGTGCTGAGAAAAATTTAATATATAGAATGCATGAAGTCTAGCTGTTACTGTAAGTGAAGCATTTTCTCCTTTTTTAGTCTTGCAAAGAACAGAAACCTTGAGCACTTTAAAAATGTTGAGTACTTCGCCATTATATTTGACCCATTTTCCTCTCTCACATCTTTCATAATTCATAGGGCTTATTCCAGTCAAATTAAGCAATTCACTTCAAAGCTAATGTCTGTCCATAAAAAGCCTCTAATAATGCAAGAAGGTGTAGAAGTATGTGTGGGTTGTTTGCTATTAGAGCATGGAATAAACGTCCCCAAAAGGATAGTAATGTCTGACAGTTTTGACCTTGAGATTATATTTATCTGATCCTCATAATAAAAACCGCTTTTGTTCTAAAACAGATTTCCTTTTGGTTATTAACACACACACACACACACACTGACCCGTTTGTCATTCTGTCCATCTCCCTGTACTATACGTGTGAAGAGGTCTTACTGTGTCTTGTGTCTCATGTCACCTATAGCTGCCCACAGTTACACAAAACACACTTCTAATCTTATACAGAGGACAAAGGTTTGACTCAGAACAGTCTGACCTCCTGACAATACAGTATAAAACTGGAATAGCACAAATGTTAAAGGAAACAGGCCAGCACTGTTTCAAATTTATCCGTGCCCCTCGCTATTCGTGAGGACAATTTTATATTTTAAAAAACTGAACAGAACGTATTGAAATGTACACATCAGTTCTTAGCTTTACTCAACATAAAAATAAACATAAAGAGTACAAGGATCATTTACTAGCTATAGTGTAGCCTGTAGTGGAAGCTAGTGTACATAGCACCAATAATTCAGGGGTGGACAAATCTGTACCCCAAATTATTCACATGGAGTGACCTTACAGTACCGGTGCTATGTAGCCAAAAGACGAGTAGAATAAACCGGAGTGGTGGTTGGACAGTAATGTAAATCTTGTGAGTTTATCTTTACAGTATGTCTCTACTTATTCTGCTATAGAATATCCTCAGCCAAATAACTGTTCCAATGTTAATCCCCAAATAGTGTAAAACCCTGCTAAAAAAGACAGTATAGACCAACAATTATTGATGCTGAGGACCAGCATCAGCAAGGTGACCAGTGTTATAGTGCCATGATGCTGATCAGCTGGCATGCTGGTCACCTTACTGATGCTGGTCCCCAGCATAACATAACATATGCTGGTCTATGCTGTTTTTTTTCTGTTTTAAGTGAATTCAATTCATTACTTTTTACAAATATGCACAGTGCATTTATATAAAAGGCTTGTGTTGTGCTTTAAGACAACCCAGTAGATATTTAATAAACGTAAAATAATGTATTTACATGTTTTTAGTAAATGGATTATTTCTGTCTCTTGTATGTAAATGCATTTAAAGATAACACTACATGGTATTTACATCACACACAATTCTCAGTACTAGCTATTTAAAATACAAAACAATGAGATAAAATGGTAACAAATTTTAACCGCCAATAACCAGTATTAACCAGCACAGGCCAGCATATAAATCATGCTGGCCTATGCCGGATTTTTCAGCAGGGAATGGAAAGCTAGTGCACTATGTAGGTGTAAAATCCCTTGTTGTGCATACAAAGTGGTGTCCTTGTTTAGGGTTTAGAGTTGGATTTGGGATTTAGCATTGTGTCAGAAGCTAATTAGCTCACATTATCCCTGAAAAAAGCTATGATGTGAGTCTTGAACCTGTCAGCGCATTGGTGGAAGCTAGCACTCACATTAACTAGCAGTAATGAAAGATCAAAACAGGGACGGTTCAGAGGCAATTTGTAATGAAGCAATTACTAAGGAAAGAAAGTGTTGTTTAAGTTGACATAATGTTGTCAGATTTCGTTTCTTGCTGAAAGTGTTACTATGACTTGTATTGAATGTGTTTTTAAGCAGGCAGCTGCTCTCCCCTCTTTCAAGTACTGCATACTTGTGCTGAATCATTTAGTGCTATGCAGTAACAGAGCATTCTGGCTTACTTTTATCCATGACCGTAGGGCATTTAAGTGTAGTTATTCAACTAAGGAGAAAGACAGAGAACCTGGAGGAAACCTGTCAACATTTTAGAACAAACAAATCTTGAATGTACATATTGTAGGTATATATTTAAGCAATATCAGATGAAAGGGAGTGAGGTACTGTGAGGTATCTAGCACAGGTGTGGTGTGGTTATAGGCATGCCCAGAGTGCCAAATACATCACAGGAGTGCTATATCCACCTCAAGTGGCCACCTTTTATTATCAGCAGATTAAGACTTTTAATCTGACATTAAGATATTTTTTTGCATCTCCAACACATATCCTTCCACCACTGGCGGAACCAACTAAACATGACTGACTGTTAGCGTAAATAACATGAGTAAAATAGTTCTAAATTCTTACTACTAGGTACTAAGTGAGAAGTACAATCCTGTAAATCTCTTTTTGCACTTATTCCATTTATAATATCAGCTACGTTAACTCCCAGGCTGCGGGGTTGAATCACAAATAGCGTTAAATGAAAAGGTACAGTGGGGTGTACAATCCATTCTCACACAAACCAAGTAGTGCCCTTGATCAGTGGTTGGAGAGTGATTTGTGATTCAGCCTGGCGTTAGGAACGGTTAGGAGCAGAAGCAGTTATTATGGAGTCAATGTATGACAATTTCAATCAGATGTGTTTTCTTGCTGAAAGTGACTGGTTTTAAATGTGTTTTTGGGACGCAGTTGTTGTCTTTTCAGTATGGTGAACCATACAAACATTCTTTCACAACTCCCATCAGAATAGAAATATTTCATCTTAGGTTATGGTGATTAGTCAGAATAAACTTTCCATCTAAGCAAACCCAATGCAGACACATGCAGAAGACATACTGTATTTAAATATCTTTTAGATTTGGAGACCTTCTTGGAATTGTCACCTACTTGTCAAGAGTATATAATATAAGATTTTTTTTAACATCATTTTATTACAAGATCTGCAAACAAAAATGCTCTTATTATAGTCTTTTCAGTATGACTGAAATGTTGTGCAAAATAAAGCAGTTTATAAGGCAGATGGTAGATGATTGAGTTGGCCTAATATTACCCATGAAAATAGCAAGTCGAACCATCAACGGACATCTTAGCTAGAAGCATTGTAACTGCATGTTAAAAAAGAAATTAACCTGAAAAGTGCTGGAAGATTAGATAGAGAGGCTTGTGAATAATTAAAAATAATTATTATTTATTGTAAATACTGCCTTTCTCACATTTAAGGTAATTATCCAAAACAAACTCAACAGAAACATAGGCACATGGTGGTGCCAGGGGTCTGAGCAGCCATCCACAAACACAGCAAGAACAGAGAGCTGTGGGATCAGAGAACACCTCATCAAGAACAACACGGAAAATAATCATTCAAAACACAAAAGGTAGAACATGAAAAACAATGCCAAAGAAATGTGGCAGTGTAATCGGCTCACATCTGGCAGATAAAGACAATGTTTTTGCCAAACAGACACAGATATTAGCAAACTAGCCAGCTGTTGTTAGCTAGATAAATAAATCTGAAGGAAGAACTGGATACTGGGTTTTTTCATCTCCTACATCACTTATCCTATACAGCAGGGGTCTCCAAATCCAGTCCTGGAGGGCCAGTGACCAGCACAGTTTGTAATTCACCAACACCTAAACACACCC
>JAOVVB010000008.1:6427347-6443279 GCA_028570985.1 Heterobranchus longifilis | reverse complement strand
GTTTGTATGTGTGTGTGTGTGTGTGTGTGTGTGTGTGTGTGTGTGTGTGTGTGTGTGTGTGTGCGCGCGCGCGCATGTGTGTGTGTGTGTATGCGTGTGTGTATAAGACCCAGGCAGTTTGCTGAAATGACCCAAGTATTTCAATGTTGTATATTTTTGTACAAGTAGGGTTCCTGGAAAATTACTTTTTTATGTATCTAGAAAACTGATTTTAAAACAAGAACATGACTTTAAAAGCCCCACAAAATCTGGTGAAGCAAACAAAGGGCTGATAATGTAGTACGGGGGACAAGATATAGCATTAACTGCAACACAAAGCAGCATGAAAACACAGTGCCTTGTATAGTAGATATAATACTACTACTACTACTCCTAATAACAACAACAACAACAATAATAATAATAATAATAATAATAATAATAATAATAATGTTACCCCAAAGTTTATGACACTGACAGGTGAAGTGAATAACAATGAATATATTATTACAATGACACTTGGAAGTAGATGGGATATATTAAGTGGCAAGTCCCTCAGTTTTGTCTCTCAAGTTAATGTGTTGGAAGAAAAGAAATGGGAAAGATTAAGGATTTGAGATTTGAAACTTGAAAGTCCCAAATTATGATGGTTAGATGACTGGGTCAGAGCATCTCCAAAACTGCATCTCCAAAACAGCAGATGTTCCCGATCCTATCAAATGTAGTTCAAGGAATGAAAACTTGCGACAGGGTTATGGGCAGCCAAGGTTCACTGATGCATGTGGGGAACAAAGGCTGGCCCATGTGATCAAAAAGAAGAGCAACTGTAGCTCAAATTGCTACAAGTTAAAGCTGGTTCTGATAGAAAGGTATTAGAATGCACAGTGCATCACACTTTTTGCGTATTGTTCTGCGTAGCCGATGACTGGTAAGGGTGCCCATGTCCACCTCCAAGGGTGCCTACAGTGGGCAGGTAAGCATCAGAACCAGATACTGGAGCAATGGAAGATGGCCTGGTCTGATGAATTATGGTTTTTTTTTTAACATCATGTAGATGGCCATGTCACTTCACTGGGGAAGTGATGGCACCAGGATGCACCATGGAAAAAAGGCAAGCAGGTGAAATCAGTGTGATGCTTTGGGTAATGTTCTAAGGGGAAACATTTGGTCCTGCCATTCCTTGGGTGTTACTTTGACAAGTACCACCTACCCATGCATTGTTGCTGACCAAGTACAACTCTTCATAGAAAGGGTATTGCCTTAGGCACCACCCTCTTTCAGCAGAATAATGCGCCCTGACACACTGCAAGAAAGGTTCAGGAATGGTTTAAGGAACTTAACCAATAGAGTCACAAATTTACTTGGCCTCCAAATTGTTCAGGGCCCGGATTTACGAACCTCTCAGAATCACTTGTGAGAATCTCGCTTAACGTACATTTAGGACTGAAAATACTCCTACCTCAGAGTAGGACATAAAAGTTATTTATGAAACTTCCTATTCTTACTTTTGGCGAGGTGTAGGACTGCGCCAAGGAAAGCGTGTGACGTCAGTTTTACAACATAGAGAGCCGAAAAGTAGGCTGCGCATTATAGTGAGTGTTGTAGTTTTTACAGGTTTTTTATAGTTTTGTAGAGATTATTAAAGTAAAATTCTGCCCTACTCTTACCTCTAAAGATAAAAAGTGAGTGGAGGCGATTTGTGAAAGCATCAATACCACCTGTCAGTTTGCCACATATACACCGAGGAATCTGAAACACAGGGGTACAGCGTGTAAATGAAGTGATGAAGTGCTGCTTATAATGAAGGATCTAAAATAAAAAGATGTGTACACTTAAATAATGTTATATAAGTATAAAAAATGTATATATAAATAATATTTTTTAAAGATGTGAGCCGTGGATGATGCCCACAACTTTCCGACACTGTTGGCTATGTCACTGTTTAAAAAAAAAAAAAAAAAGTACAGCAATAAAAATATTTATTGTGAAGATTTATTCCCATTTCAAGAATCTTGAAAATAGCTCTTACTCCTACTTCTACTCCTGAAAGTAGGACCAAAATGGTGTCATTCTGAGAATTGTTGGCTACTTAGGAGCAATGTCCTAGTCTGAGATGCTTAGTCAATACGGGCTCAGATCTCAATCCTTTTGGGAATCAGTGAAATGTGCTGGACAAGGTCTGATTCATGGAGGCCCCACTTTTCAATTTACAGAACTTAATAGATACTCTACTGACAGCTTGGTGCAAGATACCAAGCATAACCTCTAGGAATGGAAATCACCAGTGACCACCCGATATGATATTATCACAATAGCTAGGTTCTGATTCCATCTGTATTGCGATTATGTAAGTATCACAATTTTATGAATATCCCTATTTTTTTTTTAAGTTATTACAATTTTAAACAATCTTAACAAATAAGATTTAGAATAGTGCATCTAAAAAAAATTTACATTGTGGAATATTCTGTCATTTAAGCTTCATTACACTTAAAATGAAGAAATTCTGGCTTTTTTTGATGATTATGGTTTACAGCTCAATGAAACTCAAAAATCCATTACCTCCATAGAATCCATAGAATATTTATTTATTTTAATATATGTAAAATTAATCAGAAGATTATTTACAATAAAGAAATGAAAAAACTTCTCAATACTTGGTCGGGGCTCCTTTGGCATGAATTACTGTGAATTATTAGAATTATCTGATAATTATATTTATTACATATTAATAAATATGTAATTATTATTACATGAATTATCGGTGTGGCAGAGCGTGGAGGCAATCCGCCTGTATCTTCTGCTGAGGCATTTTTGAAGACCATATTGAATTGCTTTGATAGCAGGTTCAGTTTATCTGTATTGTAGGGTCAGGTATTTCTCATCTTCTTCTTGACATTACCCCTTAGATTCTCTATGGGATCAGGTCAGGCATATTGGCTGTCCAGTCAAGCCCAGTAATATCATGGTCAGCAAACCTATTAGCAGTAGTTTTGGCACTGTAGGCAGGTGTTAAGTCCTGGTGAAAAAGGGAATCTGCAGATGGAAGTGCCATAAAATCACCTGGTAGATGGTTGTGTTTACTTTGGAATTGATAAAACACAGTGGACCAACAACAGCAGAAGGCATAGCATCTCAAATAATTAACAACTATGCAAACTTCACATTGAACTTCATTGAACGCAACTTGGATTCTGTCCCTCTCCACTCTTCCGCCAGTCTCTGGGTTCTTGATTTTCTTGAGGACTTTGGACCATTGAACAGCTGTTAAGTTCTTTTTCTCCTTAGCCGAGGTAAGAAGCTTCTGATGCTGTCTCTTGTTCAGGAATGTCTTGACACATGGAATGCAAATGTTGTAGCCAATTTCCTAAATACAGTATGTCTGTGCAAGTGGCTCTTGATGCATTGACTCCTGTCTTACTCCACTCCCTATGAAGCTCTGCCAACTACATGAAGAGCAAGCAAGTTTTCACCCATCTAAGATTTGTCATTTTTAAAATCACATTTTAATTTCGTGTAAAATGTGCTACATATAGAAGCTTTAAAACTTGCCTGTTGGATTGTAGTAGGACAAGGCCTTTGAGACCAGAATAAGACAGAACAAGGACAAATTGATTGTAGTTGCAGTTGCTGTGATAATGTGAAGACATCTGTTGTAAGACAGATAAGGAAATCAACTCCTTGTACTGTATGTGGGAACACAATGTACGGGGTGTATGTTGGCAGAGAAGTTTGTGTATAAAATGGACTGACAGAGAGAGGGAGAAAGACAACTCTCTCCGTGCTGCAATGTTTTGCTATATGAGACTGGTTTAAGATTAAAGAAACAGATTAAAGGTAAAAGAATGGTTAATTTGTATCTCACTCATGTCTGTCTTGCTAACCTAGCTTAGCTGCCCATCTCTTGGTCTATTCATCTTGCTTCAGCGGCTGTGTTCTGTAGTAAGCGATCTAAATACCGAAGGACTGGCAAAGTTTCATAACATTTTGTTCAACCAGTTTTGCGTGATATTGTGACAAAGCTGGCTGGACAGACATACAGATATACAGACAAAGGCACAGTCATACATACAGACAGATTTTTTTCTGATACTGGTTTCAGTATGAATTAAACATAAAGATATCGTTAAAAGAATGAGTTCTGGCCAATGTACGGACTTTGTAAAAACTTTTCTTTAATTTATAGAGATGGCTTGTCCAGTAAGCACAATTTCATGCAATATATTTTTTTTCCTAAATTATTAAAAAGAAAGAAAAAATGTAAGTACTACTAAAGCTTTATGAAGAAGCACATCATCAGCATGTTGCAGGTGATTTCAGCGTTCAGCTTCATCACTGATTCTTGGACTATAGTGTATCTCATCAGTTTAACTGAGCAGTGGATGGATGGGGATTTTACTCTGCAGAAAGTCATTCTACATGCAAAGCACTTTCAGGGTTCATGCACTGGCAAAGCAATCGCAGGTACATAAGATTATATGCTTACGACTAGGGTGCATTCTGAAAAGTTCGGTTTCTGTGCTACTCTGAGAGATGGCAAGTACTCGTACCGGTAGCTGGTATCACACTAGGTACCCAAATGGTAGCAGTGTGTCTCTGAGATCTTACTTTAGTTGTAGACTTGTTTACTTATGGACCTGTCAGTGCTAGCTGGACTGTCATTACTACTATTTGTGTTTCTAGAGATGTGTGTATAAGGATATGTACTACTTATTATAAATGAGAAGTTCATTTATGTTGATAAATTGTATTAAATGTATATTTGATTTAGTACGGGAAAAACAGTACATCCATTGTCTTACTGAAGTAAGAAATCAAATTATTAGTTTCTGAAAGCCCTCAAACCAGGCTTTTTGTGTCTTTAAATGGAGCCACAAAGTCAGACACAGCTAAAGGGAAGAAGAAAAGCTGTAAGTTTATGTATTACAACAAAAAAGTTCGATTTTTAAATAAGCTTGTAATGTTTGCCATATAGACTGAAGCTAATTTTATGACTACTTACTAGTTTTGATAATAACGTTAGCTTGCCAAAAACTTCAATTAAGCAACCTTGAACCCTTTTACAGAATTGGTTCTTTGCCTGTAAAATAGCAGCATAGTATACAGCAGCTCCTAATTATAACCAAAGCAAGCCAAAGAAAGGAATCTCAGATTTTCACATGCTGAACTACAGGTCTCACCACAGAGGTTTAAAGTAAATCTGAAGCATTTGCATACTCAGACTTACCAATGTGAGTGCTCGATTCACAGCTTGATGAACATTTACTTGCATTGCTCAGATTTCAGTGTAAAAAGCAGTGCAGATCCGAATCAGAGTTACTAAGACACTCATCTGTCTAGTTGTGCATCCTTTCTGTCTTAACTCTATAGCATCAGCTCCAAATATGACCCAAAATACAACACCGGCCTAATTCTGATAAAATGATTTCGAAAAAGAATGTAAAATGGTGACACTCATTATCAAAGTGGTTCAACATACACTAGCAGTCGAAAGTTTTGGAACGCTTGGAGTTCCTTAAGTTTCATTACAGTTCAGTCATTATTAATCCCACATACCAAACAAAATGATACAGAATAGCAATTAAAAAAGGAAAATGAAATCTCTGTGGAACTTATTAACTGCTCACTGCATGGTTCTAGTTTGACTCTAATGAGTGCTTTAATAAAGGCAAACGCACTTAAAGACTAAATGTATTAGGCCTATAAATAACAGACTCAAAGACAGTGCCTAATTGAGTGATAAAGATTTTGCCGATTTTTAACTACTTCCGATAAAATAGTCATTTCTAAAACTTCTCAATTTAATTACATCTTTTCTTCATTGCTATACTGCTATAAACTGTAAACAGCGTTGCGGAGGGACTGGAGACTATCCCAGGAGACTTAGAGGATGAGGCGTGGTACACCGTGGACGAGGTGTCAACCCAGTGCAGGGCACACACACACACACACACACACACACACACACACACACAAACACACACACACACTACAGGCAATTTAGGAACGCTAATTGGCCTAACCTGCATGTCTTTGGACTGTGGAAGGAAACCGGAGTTCCCAGAGGAAACCCACCAAACACAATGACAACATACCTGTACAAACTCCATGCACACATACCTGAGGAGGGAATCAAAACCGGATATCTTTTCCTTGCTTAGATTTTCATGTTACAATATTTACAATTATACCATTTTTTTTTTTTTTAAACACAGGGTGATAAAAAACTTCTGACTGCCATGCTATGTCTTTAACTAAACTTTGACCTCCCACTTGACTCAAAGACTTCTTTTGTGCAAATTTAATAACAATCATTTCTTCGGCACTTATAATGTACACAATTTTTTTTGATGAGTATATTTTTGCACTATTGAACAAGAACTTGGTTATATTTAAATTTCTGGTTAAGCAGTTGATCACTGGTGTGTGCTTAAGCTGAGTAAGAACTGAATGTCAAGTCTTTAGGTCCCATTTTCACTACGATATGAGTCACTCTCTTTAATCCTACAGCCGTCGCTCCAGGCCATGACTCATTAAGCAGTTCTGGCTCAAGTAATTGTTTTGGACCTTTTCTTTCTTGCGCTCCCATTTAAAAGGCACATTATGTCCATGTTAGGGTCTGCCCTTGTGCTGTGCTGTCACTCTAATTTGGGATGGCTCTTACTGTAATGTGCTTTTCACTGAGTGCTGGCTGGAGATACATATGGAAAGATGTATTGTAATAAATGATATCTGATGCCTCGCCACATTCTCTGCCTCTGTCTCCTTTTCTCTTGTTCTGCAGTTTATCATATTGTTTTGTTGTTCAACATGAAGAGCACATCTGTTGCTCATTGAACATCTGTACTCATTTGCATATTAATGAATAATTATGTTAATTTAATTGCCACTGGCTTTTTGATTTGCACAGATTAAAATGAACATCCAGGGAGTGCTGCCGCTATTCAAATTAGATTTTCTGCACTTGGACTAATGATTAATATATCTACACCAAATAAAGTGGTTATGAAGCAACGAACAGTCTGAGACCATTCGCCACTGCTTAGTTTGTTATGTAGATTATAAATACAGGACTGTTTAATTCCAGCATAACTGATAAGTTTGCCACTAATAGCCTGTTTAATAACCAAAAATAGTCAAGTGCTGGAAGATGCTTCATAAGTATGTGAAATTATTTGGGAAAGTGTTTTGTTTTGAGTCAGGCTTTGCATTTTGCTTGGATAAATACTACTGTGATCAAACTACTACAACAAGTACAGCATTTTTTTGCATCATAAACTCTGTATTTGATATCTACTGCACAAGTGGCCCATCAAGAAGTGATCCTATTAGCTTCACTTGCTGCCAAATCAAAGTAGTTACATTACTTGCTCCAGTTCTGTTGAGGGCTTGTGTATTGACTGATACTGGCTATTTCAGAGCAAGAAAGCAAGACAGAAAGCAAGAAATCAGGAAAAACAGATAGAACGAAAGAAAGAAAAAGAAAGAAACCATACAGCTGTGAAAAGGTAACCACACTCTAAATGACACATGAAGCTCATTCCCGTTCCGTATCTCACAAAATGTCTGGCACCTGGAACCTCCTTACTCTTCCTCCGTCCTGGTGTTCTAATGTATCATAGGCTTGATGGATGTGCTAGTCTCAACACATTGATATGGGGCTATCTGCAGTATATCAGGAGCTTGGGCACTGCTAAGGCAAGCTGTCAAGGCAGATAACGGCATCATGCCTGGAACACCTTTTGAGCTGAGAGAAACGGTAGTGTGAGTATTATAATGCAAAAGAAATGGTGTGAACAGTGCGAGCTGCACCGTGAATGATAACGAGATGAATTTATACAGGGATTTAAAACAGCCCATACAGAAAGCTGAGTATAAACCGGTAAAGGATGAACGCGCCTGTCATCACTTCAGCGATAAGACAACAAAAGAAGAAGTGAATTAGTGGATTTGAGATGAGGGTGATTACTAGGTGGCCAGGATTTGGTGGGCTTGTCTGAGATTGTGTCCAGTACACAGGGGTTACACTGGATTAACCACCTGTAATATAACATCGCATGGACAGGCCTCTTACATCACCACAGCCTTAAACAGTATAATCAAATGCTGTTTCAAATACTACCATATCCTTCATATGAACACTAGATGATAAGCATCAGCTAGCACTACAACTAGCTCATTTATCAGAGTTGTTCAATTACCCAATGGTAAATAAACACTTTAATGTACTTTTCCAGTTCCATGTTTTTGATACCCATAAATGTAACTAAATAGGCTTAAAAAGTTTTTACCAAATGTAGTTTAACTTGTGCAATTTCATGTAATTTATCAAGGGACTTCAGAAGAGCTGTGACAAGTTTATAAGCCTCAACAACATACTGTACTATCCGTGGTGATGTGATGCAATACATGCACCCTCAACATGACTGAGACGAAAATCCAAAAGAAGCCCTCACTCAGAGAAGATATGGGCAAATGGAAGGAAGCCTACATCTAGCCTGTGTATGCTTGTTAGCAGAGTCCAGCTAACTTTGCAAGCTGGACAGCATCACATATTTACAGTCCCGCAGGTCAACAGATGGCGGATGATGTGAAAAATTTAAAAGAGTTGAGGGAAGACGCAGAAGAGCTAAGAGGTGACTCTCAGACTAAGCAATGGCACAGCTCTTATCTAACTCGCAGCTCTGAAAGAACTGTAATTCCAACCAACCATGCTAATTCTTTATTTTCTTCTTGTTATTAAAAGTCATTACCCCCTCATTACTCAGAAAACTGTGTAGACACATTGTCCTTGGGTGCTTGCTATGTTTGTTTGTGCTTGTTCTCCTGTATCAGTTGGTACTGTATGTGATTCGCTATTGGGTCTGCGTCCCTGTGTAATGATCATCCAGTCACTCACTCACTTTAGTGTTTGACCTTCTTATTTTTCCAATTTTCTTTTTTTTTTTGTCAATTTTGCTCGCTTTATGTATTTTGAAACTTTTGTTTATTTTTACTGACTTTTTGTCTTTGCCTATCATTCCTGGATTGTTTACGCAGTGCTATTTATATAAAAATACCAACATGTTTGATGCATTTTTCTCCACTAGAGTTGACAAACCCTGACAATTGACTGACATTGGGTAGAAAGAACAACTTCAGCAAACACTCAAATCTAGGGTTTACCCTTAATATCAAAAATGTGTAAATGTTCAGCATCCAAGTTGATCCAATGGAATGGAATGGACAAACGAATTGGATCCACAGAGGCCACAGCCTGAAACCCAAAAGGATCCGCCACTAACGTTCCAGTGCCAGACACAACGGAAAACTCCCTGAGGTTTTGTGGCTCCAAGAGAACAGACCTGCCCTGATGACACAAAGGGAACCCACACAATATTGGGCTTAATATTTTGCATTTTAATGTTATGGCTGATCACTATATATCAACAGTTTGACAGCAGAATTAAATTGGTATTATCTCATACACAAGATTGTCTATAACAGAACTTCTAATTAGGACATTGCTATATCACCTTATTTTAGAAGCTTTAAATATTCAGTGTTTTGAGCAAACACAATACCCTTCAGTGGAGCAAAGATACTTCCTGTTCAGAACAGTGTCTAATGTGACTGTTTATATGTGGACAAATAAAGGAGAATTGGTTAATGGTGCATACCTGTACTTAAAGAGTGAGGTGGCATGAAAACCTAAAGTAAAACAAAATCTTGTGGGGGGCCTGAAGATGCTATAAACCAAAGTTTTTGGTTTGTTTCTAATGTTTCTTATGAAATGCAACAATCATTTAAATTAAAACTATTTTCTGCTTGATCTAATTTAATGCCTTAATTTACTATGACTCACTTCAAAATTAAATTAAAGCATGAGTTGCTATTTATTTTAATTTAAACTAAACCAATATATTTTTTAAAACTAAACTGCCCACTTAATTTAACCCAAATACAACTGCAGGCTGATTTATTCATTGTGACAAAACCTTTTTTGAAAAATGGCACAAAATTCATAAATGTATAAAGAAAAACAGGATTGCTATTTAATGAAAAATGCAAAAGAAAAAAGAAACATCTCTGCCATACTTCTTCATTTGAAATAAAGTGTTTTTCTCAGAACTGGAAAAATGGAATTTTCTCATTTTGCTGATGCACCATATGTACAGTTATTTAAGTCCCCACCTGTACTGTAGATACAATCATGTTTATGTCATAGAAACAGTATATTCTTATTATTTTACAGATTTTTCGGCTTCCCACCTGACTGCACAATTGTAAAGAGTGTGTGTGTGTGTGCATGTGTGTGTATATATGTATATATATACACGCATACACACATATATACATATAACTTCACCCTTTTCTCACTGTGAATTTTTATTTAATTTATTTTAATTATAATCTGTGAATTGGCTGGTGTAAATTTACAATTTCCTTTTGGGAAGCTTTCTATCTTCTAGCTATCCACATGTTCAACACTAGTCTATTCAAATTTTACTTTCATAGATTTAGATTTCATAGAAACTAAAAAAAAAAAAACAGGGTACGAATAAACTCAGGCTGCTGTTAAGTATAGCGATATACAGTAGACCCTGATTCTGCCACCAGGCAGTTGCCCTAAGGCATGTATCCAGTGCTAAAGGCAGTCTACTCAATAGTGTGCTGTGCTCCTGCTGTGTCCCTGAGTAAAGCACTTCAAGTGATACGGCAATATTGCTCATCTACTGCTCTGACCCATCCCTTTATGTAAATGTCAGAATGAGTCAGTGTGGGATTCTATGGTGGCTTATGTTAAAGCAGTTCTGTGTCTTTGTCCTTATGATCACAAGTGCTATCATCACATTTTCGCTTGATCTCTGCAATAAAACATCTGAATGTACATGAAACCAGTGCCATAACCTGGGCAAATTTGTAATTAAAAGAGAGAGAGAGAAAGTTGTAGAGCTCTGGTATTTTTCTATTAATTGCCTGCAGTCTGGAGCAAAACATTCTATCTATTCTCATGTGTCAAATAAATTTGTAATAGATTCTAGATAATAGATAATAGATGCCTGTTTTTATTATTATTATTATTATTATTATTATTATTATTATTATTATCATCATGATCATCCAAGATGACAACGTGTCACAACAAAAAGATAAGTCAGCTTTGGCTGTATGACGTCTTGCATTTTTCAGACACTCTCATAACCTTTATTAATACAAAAGCTACAGTCAGATGTTAAACAGATGTGTGACATTATATCATCATGAATCTAAGTTACAATCAGATTAACTGCAGGCGAAAATGAGGCCACACTATGTGATGGCACTGGACCTTGACTGAAAACATGATAATGGTATTATGCACCCGAGCAAGGCAGCAGACGATGACTGATGTTTCTTGCGAATGGTTATATATCATTGTTCAGGGTAATACTTATCCTTACTGCATGGGACACAGCTGACCTGACCGCAAAAGGCAAGGAGTGACATCTTCATTTCCATTTTCCTTCTCTGACTTCAAATAAAACGAATGCTGAATAATGTTGCATGTAGGCTATTATATTTCATCATTGGTCTGTATTAACAATGCACAAATAACACCTGAGGTTCAAGCTCCTTCTGTATCTACCATGTAGTAATATTTTATTGCGAAAGCTGGAAATTTGAAATGGAATAAAAAAAAATGTAAAACTGCAATGGTGCATAACTTGAGGAAAAGTTTAAGCTGAAAGCTGAAATAATTACACAAAGGAGTACTTTTGACAAATTTTTTAAAATTGTAAAAAAAAAAATTTTTTAAATGTGGCTAAATGTGGAGTAAAAAAAAATGTCCATATTAAAGGTCAGTGAAGTCAGTGATCATTCCTCTTGAACAGTATTTCTCTTCATTATCACATTAAAGGGTAGAAACTATTTTTTTTAAACCTGATGTTTTTTGGGAAAATTATCAGAATATATACTTTTATCTACAACATTATATACAATTATGTAATAATAATATAAATTTGTTGTGCACATGTGGCTAAATGATTATGATGAGTTTACAGCAATATAATACTTAGCAATTAAAAAATTACAAGTTGGAAGTTAAATCAAAATTCTAGTTACCCTAAAAATGCTTTAGTATGTTAAAATCATACAGGTTTAACACCGAAGCTTTTAACTTCGAGGTACAGACCACCAACATGTAACCAATTAGAACAAGGATTTCCTACTCAAGTACACTAAGCATGTGCAAAGTTGCCATGACCAGTGTTGGGAAGTACTGGAATACATGTAGCAGTGTTGCATATTTAGAATACAGACTACAGTCAGGTTAATACAAATAAAATATTTACATACAAAAAATATATATTGCTTATTTATCATTATTTATTGTTGTTCCAATAGTTATGAGCCTGACCGTAAAAGCACCTGTATAATCATCATATGTTACATTCCAAAAAAAATGATAGGAAATATAGAAAGCTTACTTTTTTCAGTCTGTACTAATTGCTTTTAAATTTAAAAAAGGCATCACTAATTTCCCATAAGCCCCTGACTTAAAACAAAGAGCAAAAGCATATCTGCACCAGTGTGGGCTATGGATGCGGTGTAGCCTGTCCACACACAACACAAAAGGATGGAGTTTACACACTGCCAGGGCAGGGATGCATTCCTCTCTTGAAAATTCAAGGATGATTTCACATTCATAGAGGGTAGCCTGTAACTCAAGGAGCCCATACTGTAATATTATTGTACAATGCCAGAAAAAAAACTGTGTCCAGTACTGTCACAATTTATGTACATGATGCACACTATATGGCCAGAAGTTTGTGGATACCTGACATCCACATCTTCTCCAAACTGCTGCCATAAGGCTGGAAACATGGAAATGTTCTATGCATGTATTACAATTTCATTTCACTGAAACATCCTGGTCCACCATGGCATGGTTCTTGTGCACAAAATAAAGTCCATGAAGACATGGCTACCAAAACTGGAGTGGATGAACCTGAGGTGCCTGCACCTCAACTGTAAGGAAAACAATAGAAATAGATTGAAATCCCCAGGATCTTCTTACCAGTGCCTGACTACACTAACGCTCTTGTAGTTGAATAGGCTAATTTCCCAAAGCCACACTAGAGGAAAGATTTCTTTTGCTTTTTAAAACTCACATAGGGGTATGACGGCCAGGTGTTCTCTTGACCATACAGTGTAATTACAGAATACTTGCATCAGATTTATAACACAAAGTTCAAGTTTAACTGAAAAATATGTGTAATTTAACAACAACTATATAAAGCAGGGCAGCCAGAATTATCTAAGGCACCATTGCAAGCGCTGATAATAGACTATTCTTTAAAAACACCGTCTTTGTGACCATGGCATTCACAAGAGAACTAGAACATCTGTCTACCGAGCAGAGGTCACTGGTTACTATGGAAACAAGCCTGCTCAATCAGACAATTATTAGCTCTGTCCCAAGCCACAAGAAAAGTTTTTAGACTGATCCCGAAACACGTTTGCTGAAATAATGTCCACCAAAATCTCTCCACCATATAGTGTATACATTTCTAATTTGTTTTCCTAAATATTTTCGATATCGGATATGCTGATATTGTAGACAGTCTAATTCAGATAATTATCCATGGGTAAACAGTAATATCTCTCAGGCACATTTAAGAGTGATTTAATACACGGACCTAAAATGTTGTTATTGCTAGTGTCAGTCTCTTTAACAGAAATATTGACCTAGACATGTAACATTACCTTCCAATGTCTTATAGGACACTGGGAATAACGGCAATCATTTTGACTTGCCTGCCTGGTTCAATCCCACAGAAAAACCAATCCAGTACAACTCGCAGAGAACCACAATGCTGGTTCTGAGACAGAGGCACCAGAAGGCACCACAGCCCCCCATCCATGGGTGATCACAAGGCCGCCAACCCTCTCTCCAAAATCCCCAGATCCCAATCTGATCAAGCACCCATGGGATGAGCAAGAGGAACAAGTCCAATCCATGTAGACCTACGTTGCCAACGTCCTGACGTCAGACACCACAGCACTCCCAAGGAGGTCATGTGGAGTCATGTCCCAAGGAGCCAGAGCTGCCCAGGTGGCACAATGTGAACCTACACAATATTGGGCTTAATGTTTTGCATTGTAATGTTATGGCTTATCAGTGTAAACAAAGTACTGAATCAAAATTAGCACAATGATTATTGTGTTAGAAAAAAAAGATTTCCGCTAGGCTTGTGAATTATTGTTTTCACAAATGGCAAATTTGTGAAAAAAAACAGATGCATATTTAAAAACTTATTTTGATTTTTCCCTACTGATCTTGAGCGCCAAGGATATCAACCTTGTTTACAAGGTGTAGGAGATATTTCAAGGCAACTCTGTAGGCGTGAAAAAAAAACCTTTAGTCATAACTGTAGAACTCGAGAAATAATCATGTCTCAGTATAAAAAAGTATCACGCTGTAAAACACTTGTGTCTTAACTGATCCCCAACTGAGACCATCTGACTGAGATTACCGAATAATTAGTTTAACCCTTCACATGATATTTCTTGTTTTCTGTTTTTTTTTTTGATGGTGGTGTTTTTTGTTTTTTTTTTTAACAAGAGATTTTTTCTTATGTCATTTATAAATGACAAAATCCCACAGAGGGCTAATGATCTGAAAGTTCTATTAGCCACTTATCAAACCCATCAAGGATTTCAGCAAGATTATAAACACATCAATACAAGCAGAGACAGAGCAAAAGATCTGTTCCACTCTATGATCTGCACTAAGTTGTTGCTATGAGTTTCAAATGAAATTTGGGATTCACCCAGTGGCCAACTAAACAGACTGCTGAAAGAAACGGGTGGTGATGAATAGCAGGTCTGTTGTAGAACTGGGAGCCAGCAGTATCTGAGTGGAAACAGGGACATTTGTAAGAGAATCATGTCCGGATTCTAGGCCTGAGTACTGGGATTTAACTCCCCAAAAGCACGACCAGAATCATATCAGGCATACCAAGCACTGAAGCATAAAAAGCACTGTCCATCTCACAGCAAACAGCCTGACATCAGTTCATGGATACATATAGTAGCTTACGGGAAATATACTTTACGTACAAACAAATCCAGGTATCTATGCAATTTTAACAGCAATTAAAAAGAAAGATGAGTCAAGAAACAAAGGTCCTTCATTTGTCTCTGCTTTTTAAAATAATAGGAATGACCTGTAACCATGTCACTGTCAAGCCTGTTCATACATCAACCTTACGGCGGCTATACATAATGAGAAACTGAATTAATCTCTATCGAAAGAACCAGCTTTTGGCTGCAATAGAAGCAACATTTCATTTATTTACCCTGAAAACACTCATCAGCACTGGTAAACTGCCAAGCTTTCTTCATAAAAAAAAAATCAAAAATAGTGTTATCTTTTTTTTCTCTTGACAAATAGGATTTTGCCGTTACTTAAATTTGTTAGAATGAAATAAAAGCTTAATATGAGGATAATCCATAATCAAAACACAAAAACAGATGAGGGTCCACAGGGAACATACTGTAAAAAAAACAAAACTTGCAGTTAGGAAGCTAAAGCATGGCTTTGCGAGGGGGAACAGGAACAACCCGGAAAATTCAAACTCAGAACAGGTGACGCATTAGAGAATCAACCTGTGTTATGAAACTGGTGAAGACCGGATATAAATCTAAACAGAAGAACATGGAGTGAACTCTTCAGCCTTTGCTGAAGGTGGCAAAATATACTGCCTGTCCACTTTAATAGGACACCTGTACACCAGCTCATTTATGCAATTATTTAATCGAACATTCATGTGACAGAAGCATTCATTCGTGCAGATACCAGTCAAGAGCTTCAGTTCGTTTTGTTATGATAATGTTCAAACATCAAAATGAAAATTATCTGGTTGATGCAAAAAGAAATAAAGAAGCGGGGGTGGGGGGGGGGGGGGTGTTGGCATCCTCTATGT
>JAOVVB010000008.1:6369078-6419838 GCA_028570985.1 Heterobranchus longifilis | reverse complement strand
AACCCATACCTACGGTACCTACCTACCTAACAACGCACCCATCCTCTCACTTACCTGACTCACCCACCTACTTGCCAAACAACTCGCCCAACCCCTACCTACCTACCAACCTATCCACCCACCCACTAACCCACTCGCTCATCTACCTACCTACTAACCATCCCAGAAGACTGGAGCTTGTTATCATTTTGTGTGTGATGTGAATGTGATATTCCATGGGTGTGATGATAAACCTTTGACCATTGAATGTATTTGCAACAGAGAGATTCACTTATCTGCTTTAAACAAACTGCTTGAATGTCGTAAGCCGTGTGGACTTCACCCAACCTCTGTGGCAGCAATATTTGTATTAGTGTAACAGGTTTTAAGTAAAACGTTATTTTAAGGCGAGGCTCATTTTTAATATGTTGGGTTGATTTCTGAGTGAATATAAAACTGATATCAAGTCTCGAAGCATATTGTTTTTATTTTCAAAGTTAATTATGTTCTTTTTTTTTATGAGTTCTTTTTCAGTTAGTGACTAGACTACATTCTTCTAGACCGATAATGATTATTAGGTAATTATTAAGATCATAATAATTATAAGATCAATAAGCTAGGGAGTAGTTCAGTGCTCCTTCAGCTGTTATCGGCTCTGGATGCAAGTATATCATAGGTTTGTTTGTTTTTTTTTTTTTTTGCATGTAAAAACACATACAAAATCAGCTTTCATACACATTAATTATCTAAAAAGTTTTTTAAAAAAGAAAAAACTTTTTTTTTTGTTTATCAACAGCAGTTCTAAAGTAGTATGATGCAATACCATGACATCATCAAACAGCAATGAGTCTTCCAGTGTTTTGTTTATAAACTAAAATGCCTCCCCAAATAAACATGGAATATGTAAACATTTACTCAAGTAGAAGTGTGTGTCTATACAGTACAGTACCAGTCACAAGTTTGGATTTATTTCCCACATTCGATAACAATAATGGAGATTTTAAAACTATGAAATAATACACATGATGTTGGGTAATTAAGCAAACAAAAAAACGTTGCTGTTTTAAGACATGAAGGTCAGCTGTTCTGGAACAGTTCTCGCAAGAACAGTATCGGCAAGTGTCATCAAGTCCCATGATGAAACTGGCTCTAACAAACAGCACGTCAGATTAGAGCCGTTATGAAGCTTTACAGATCATAAGTAGCAGATGCATCTCGATATCAACTGTTCAAAGGAGATTACTGCATATATTGGATTCGCATTCAGTATTGCTTTACAGTGTAGAAAATGATAAATAATAAATAAGCATCATCAGGAAAGGCCATGGAGTTATAAGGTGTGTGTCCAAACTTTGGACTGGTAGTGTGTACCGGTATAGATGCTGTAGATTGATATATAAAATGTCACAGTATACGAGGACAGAAATGTAAATGCGCATGTTTGAGATCTTTTTTTTCTTTTCTTTCAGTTTTTTTCAGGATGGATTGAAAGCCGCTGAAAATCTCAGTCCATTTGTGGAAAAGCTAGCAGCCTCTGTTCACACGGTAATGATGTATGTATGTGTGTGTGTGTGTGTGTGTGTGTGTGTATATCTCTTCAAGCATACAGTATGTGTACATGTATGCCCGGCCAGTACACGAAGATGGCGCAGATTATATATTCTTTTGCCTTTATGGAAGGACTTTGTTAATGTTCTCTACGTAACTGTAACACGAGCTCTTGAGTTTCATGTTTATCGTGACTGCAGCCGCAGTATCTCCTGCAATAACCCTCGTCTCAGATTACCGTGTAATGACTCCTTAGTCAGAGTCAGACGTTAAACTTAATCACCCAGCGCTGGTTTGGCCTCGACACAAGGAACAAAGATAAACTGGAATTCTGCTGTATACACTGCAGGCCGTGACGTGTGTGTGCATGCGTGTGTGTTTGTCTTTTTTTTTTTTTTTTCCCCCCCACAAGAGGAAATGAGAGAGGCTGTATTATTGAAATGTTGTCTAATTAAAAGAGAATTTCAAGAGAACTATACACGTACTGTATGTACCCGAGACAGCTTCGCTTACCGCGTCCTGACCTTGAAAAGTTCATCATCGAGACTACCGTTATGCCTCGACTTCTAACTTCAAAGCGAGTTTTAGAAAACATGACTGCGGACGATTTTCAAGCAGGTTGGCAGTTTTTATTTTAGAATCCTTTAACTTCAAGGAGAATCCAAGAATAAGTGACCATGCAAATTCAGCAGTCTGAAGAACATTCCAGGATAAACGATCACAGAAATTTCTCTCTAAACGCAGCGGCTGTTCTAGAATCGAGAATAGCTTCAGAGAGAATTCAAGACTAAGTGACTGAAAAGTTCATCAATGATGCGGTTATTCTAGAGCTCATAACTTCAGAACGACATTCAGTCGGACATGACGGGAACATTTTCTAGCAACGCTCGGATTATTTTAGAATTTTTCGTTAAAAAAAACTTTGATCAAGATTTTTTTTCCTTGATTAGGCAACAGAGTTCCTCAGTTTAACAATAATTCTAGAATATTCGTGAATTCTAGACCTTAGAAATTCAACAACACTAATTGCTCATAAAAGCTCCCAAAAGATGATTCTCGAGGTAATGAACTTGAAAAGGTACAGTATTTCTCAACACTGTTATTCTTCTAGAATTCTGCAATTTAAAGAGTTTTCCGGAACAAGTGACCTTGAAAAGTTCTTTACCAAAACAACTCATAACTTGAACGAATTCTTTTTAGGAATTAGATTTTTTTTTACAATTCCTAACTTTAAAAATAACTCTGGCGTAAGTGACCTTAAGAGTGTGTTTAACACTGCATTTCTTTCTTTTCTCAAGTTTTTTTAAACTTGTTTACTTTCAAGAATCATAAGTGATTAGGCGAATTTTTCAACAATGCAATTATTCCAGAGCTCCTCAGTTTAACAATAATTCTAGAATATTCGTGAATTCTAGACCTTAACATTTCAACAACACCGCTTCCTCTACAAATCATAACCCAAAAGATTATTCTCTAAATGAACTTGGGTATTTCTCAACACTGTTATCCTTTTTAGAATTTTTCTTTAGAAGATTTTACAACTCATAACTTAAAAAGGATTTTTTTTTTTTTTTTTTTAAGAATTGAATTTTAAAGTTTCAACACATAGTTTTTGAATTTTTAACTTTAAAAATAACCCTGGCGTAAGTGACCTTAAAAATGTGTTTACTAACACTGCATTTCTTTCTTTTATCAAGATTTTTTAAATTTGTTTAATTTAAAGAATCATAAATGATTAGGCAAAGTTACTTTTCAACAGTGCAATTATTCAATACAATAATTCTAGAATATTCTTGAATTCTAGACCTAAAAAGTTAGACACCACTGGTTCTTCTATAAATCATAACCTAAAAGATGATTCTAGAAGTGCAAATCCTGGTTAAGCATTAAGCAATTCTCCATTTGGCGAATTTTTTATTTTTTCTAGCTCCGTGGTTAAGATGTCAGATTTCTGATCAGAAGGTCCCGGGTTCAAACACCAGGACCACCAAGTTGCCACTGTTGGGCCCTTGAGCAAGGCCCCTAACCCCCAACTGCTCTGATGTGTAATGGGATAAAAATGTAGGTCTTTTTCGATTAGGGCGTCCGCTAAATGCCGTGAATGTAAATTTGTCCAGACAGATGTGCGGTGCATCACATTTTTGAGGCCACAGATTTGAGGTGATTGATTTTGTTTGGGTTCAATCATTATTAAACATTAAGCTTTATTTATGATTAATCACATGTGGTACCATGTTAACGCAGCCCTAGAAGGCAGACTTTTGGGAGACCGTGTAGAAAAGAAAGCACAAGAACTTGTGAAAAGAACTTCAAAAGGAATTCCAGAAAGAGTTACTCTGACAGCATGGTCGGCATTTCTGTGTTAGAACTTCTGAGGGAACTCGGTGAAAACGGTGGAATTCTAGAATTGCCCAACATTACAGTGTAAATCATTAATCTCCGGATTCATTCGGTCTGTTCGGTATCGGTGTGTCTGCCTGCCTAAGGCTCTACAATATTACGTAATATTGGACAAACACCCTATTAAAGAAATTCCTGGTCCACGTCCCAGCTCACGTCCCAGCTCCTGATGTTTTTTGTTTTTTTTTTCATATGAAAGTAGGGCATGTTACAGCAAATCTGTTGCTTTGCATAAAAACTAGTTTGGTTGAAGCTCATAAAAACACGTTCTCACGTAGCGACTTTCAGACTTTCGATTCAGGTTGGAGAAAGTCTAAACACTGATTTGAGATGTGGTGGTGATGTTACACTGTTATTAGGATTCGTATTCAGCTGGCAGGTAAAAGACCGATCAGGAAGACATTTTAACCTTCCCCGTCATCACACACACACACACACATACTGTACATGTGCAGCGATTCCAGCAAGCCAGTGTGATTATAGATTCCTGATGTGAAAAGAAGCGGAATGTCATTACTGGAGTTTTCTGGTAGATGCTGGTCACTCAGTCTAGACCTCAGCTTTCAATGAAAGGTTCCTTGGAGGTTGCGAATTAACAGGCGTGTGTTTGTTTTATACACATTTGTTAATTGAGTGGTTTTGGGTTTATGGTACCAAAGTGAAACTCTAAACAGCAGTTTGTCCTGCACTCAGAGATTTCATTAAGCTCATTTCATGTTTTTGTGAAAACCTCGTGTGTAGGTTCGTCAGGAAGAGGACGAGCACGTGAAGCAGCTCTCTCAGCTCCGTGACTGTCTCAGGAGTCAGCTTCAAGTGGAGGGTAAAGAGGTAACTACAACTCGCTGTACGCTAGGGTTAGGGCTTGATGTGAATGTGGGGGGAAAAAAAAGCCTTTGATATATGTTAAAAATCAAGATACCATAATGATGATGGTGGTGGTGATGGTGGGGATGTGCTTTTTCCATTTCAGGATTATCTAAACAGGAAGAACTCCGGTCACGGCTACAGCATCCACCAGCCACAAGGCAACAAGAAATACGGCACCGAGAAATCCGGCTTCCTGCTCAAGAAGAGCGACGGGTGAGTCAGGACCGCCGCCTGTGCCGCAATCTGAACCGGTTTGGATACAATAATCAGTATTTAACCCTATTTAGTTTAGAGACGCAGACACTTACGTGATTTCATTGTCTTTCATATATAAAACAACGTATAAAGAATAATTAACCCAATACTCAAAAAAGAAAAACACCCTCTCTTATATGTAAACGTTTTCAGTGCCAAAAGTTATTCCTATTATCTTATTATTCCAATCTTTACCAGCTGTAACAGGATGAGAAACAACCTAACACCAACCATGTCCCAGTGTCGTCCATAACGCTGACAAATTAATGTCACCACTACCGAAAATTCCTGCTGAAACGGAGAGACACCAATCAGCCTTAACATTTGAACCCAAATAAATAAGATGTATATTTACATATATACAAAGGGGTATACAAACTTTAACAATGGTTGTCTACGCCCATTTTTAAAACTCGAATTGAATCATGGCACCTCGGCATACAAACGCCCCGCCTTAAGAATTTCCGTCTTAAGAAACTTAAATTTTGCAAGAAATTTGCCTCGGACAAAGCGAGCTGAATCGAGCGGCGGCTAAGTTGCGCGTACGTCCGGGAGCCGTTCTTGTTTGCGTCAGTGGAAAGCCAAGCGAAGTGAATTCACGCATTTTTTTTTGTGGGGTTTTTGCATTTTGTGCACGGCAGCAAGAAGAAAAGGGAGCCGCTTTCAGTTTGGTTTTTAAAGCAACCGGTGCCAAAAGGAACCATAAATTAAGATTAAGTGAGGTTTAATGTTTAATAATTTCATATTTTACTTCATTTACATGTTTTGATTTGTTTTTATATGCAAAAATATGATTATAGTGATGGAAATTGGTGTAATATTGGTAATAAATATGACTGATGGGAAAATGCGTTTCGCAAATAAAAAACTCCGCCTTAAGAACTCGCCTCCGGAACGGATTAAATTTATATGCCAAGGTACCGCTGCTTTTATGTTTCCTCTAAAGATGTCCGTAGTTGCCCCATCCTTGGTGCAATCATGTGATCATCAGAAGAGAGCCGTATATTTTTCAGGCCCCTCTGTGTGTGTATATATACAGGGGGGGAAATGTGGAAAACAGGAATAAAGTACGAGCATTTATATGTTGTTGTCACTGATCATGTAGATCCTCAATCGTAACGTGTAGAATCGTGCTGCGGGAATAATGTGTGTGCACGGTGCTAAGCGCGAGACTGGTGTCTGACCCAGAGTGTCATGTCTGGAGCTTCATTTCCTTTATATAATGAAATACAGATGTGCATATAATTATCAGTTTAATTAACGGGTGTTGTGCACTAAATGTAAATCGGACAGGATATACAAACAGTTTATCCTCTGCTCACATGCTATTCAACTTTTTTTTTTTTTTTTTTTTTATCATAAACAAACTTAGCGAACTTTGTCCCTTAACCAGACGCTAATGTGTATATTGGGAAAGCACCAGAATGTTCTTTGTCAGACACACTTCATTTGTTCTCTTAGCCACCCCCACACACACACACACCCCCACCCCGGGCCAACACTGATGGTAAGATTAGGATGATGATGATGACGATGATTGTTGGCTCAGTCCTGGACCGGGGGAAGACGTGGGCTGCAGACGGAAGTGGATTGCGTTTGAATGTGTGTGTTAGTGTGTACTTGTATAATTCACATGTTCTTCATTAAGTCTGGTTTGAAGATTCAGAAGACTCCAAGATTACACACCGAGATAACAAATACACACACACACACACACACACACACACTGGTGTACAGATCGGATCTCACGGTCAGACTCAAACATGAATGAGTTGGCGTGTTAGTCAGCTTAAAAACAAGCCAGAAAAAGCCTCCGTTCCCGTCTCACCACGTCCGCGGGTTTTATCATGTTACAGAGCTCACGCGGTTTCCCCATGTCCATGTGCGTTTCCTTTGGATTTTTGGGTTCCTCCCACCGCACAGATTCGATATATTAAATGGAATGAGGTAACAGCCTCAGCAGCGACCTCATTTCCTCTCTCGTCTCTTCCAACCACTCAGCGTTCAGCATCTGCCATCATCTCTACCCGTTCCTCACTGGTTCATGCCTCAAGTTAGATGCTTTTTATGCTTGAATGACTCATAGGTCACTGTGCGGCTTAACGAACAAAAAAACATTCCTTTGAAAAGGCTCAGGTACAGGGACTGGAGTGAGAATGAGAGATGAATGAGGAAGCCTTAAGACTACATTAAACATACAAGAAGGTCTGGAGCTTTGGAAGGAAAAATATGAAGAATGAGAGACGGCCCAAGACTTTGTTTGTTTAGAGCCGCGCTCTTTAGGACAAGCGTCTTGTTTGTGTTGAGCGACTTGAAGGTAGGAAATGGCAGTTGAAAACTTCCTTTGACTTCTTCCCAAGAAAATCCAGTCCAGATGCAGAGAGAAAATAAACAGTGACTCATCGGGAGAAGTTGCTTTCTTCCAGAACACGGTCAGGGCTTTTATAAAAATCCATCTTTAGATGATGGGGGACGACAGCCATGAGGTTCTGGCCCGAGATCTGAGCCGCGTTTCAGGTCTGGTGAAGTGAAGAGCCGGCGGACGAGTCCGTGATCTCAGTGTTCCATGATGTCTCTGTGTTTTTATGTTGCAGGATCAGGAAGGTGTGGCAGAAGAGGAAATGTGGAGTCAAGTACGGCTGTCTGACCATCTCTCACAGCACGGTAGCGTTCTAACATCAAACACACACACACACACACACACATCCTTTAAAGTCACGGATGCTGTAGGGAAACTACATTCAGGTTGTATTTGCTCTGTGTGTCTCTCTCAGATTAACAGACCTCCGGCCAAACTCAACCTCCTCACGTGTCAGGTTCGGCCCAACCCCGATGAGAAGAGGACGTTCTCCCTTGTGACACGTACGTCCAACCATCTTGTAACGATTTAATCTCCTGGTGTCTTCAATGTGGGAGAATTTGTCACGTTTTTTGTTTTGATCAATAAAACATACGATTTCAAAAACCTATAGATTTACATTTTATGTCTTTATTATAGTCTCTTATATTAAGAAATATTAGACAATTATAAGCCTTTAAATGTATCTATATGATGATGACTTAAATGCAGCTTTCTTTGTTTTCTTATTCTTCTTTGCTTCCCCCACCCTCTTTCGAGATAGAGCCCATGATTGAGTAGTGTGTGTGTGTGTGTGTGTGTGTGTGTCTCTAAATATAGAAGAAAGCCTGTGTGTGTGTGTGTGTGCATGTGTGCGCGTGCGTGTGTTAATGAAAAGCAGTTGTTGCAAAGGGCTTGTCCTAGCTTGTTATTTCTCCCTACATTCTCTGTGCTGTTTTTTTTTTTTTTTCTTCTCCCACACTGCTTCCTTGATAGGCTCACTGGTCTCACACCCATTTCTCACTCTTTCTTTCTCTTTCTTTCTTTCTCCCAGATAATCGCACGTATCATTTCCAAGCAGAGGATGAACAAGAATGTATGATGTATGTATAGATTGCATTCCTTCAAACCTCCTAGGTGTTGAAACACACACGTATACACACGCACACACTCATGATTCCAGTCTTAGAGTCTCTTTCTTTTGTCCTGAGTGTATTGTGGTACCTTTTTATATAGTCCACCATCACTTAAATCTTTACACATCTGACTTAGATAAGTGACACTAGTGACACTAGATAAGGGATTGTCTATTGGGAAAGTGTTAAATGCTGAATTTAAGATCAACTAGTGTTCCTTTCTCTGTGTGTAGTTGGGTGTCGGTACTCCAGAACAGTAAAGAGGCGGCTCTGAACACGGCTCTCGGTGGAGATCAGCTGCAGTACCCGGGCAGCGGGTTGCAGGATCTGGCGCGGTCCATCATTTCAGGCCTGAGGAATCTTCCAGGCAACGACGCTTGCTGCGACTGCGGCGCTCCGGGTACAAACACTCATTCATAATATAATGAATCCTAATTGTTTGTTTGATTCGTCTTGTAATGTCTGCACACACACAGACTGTTTAGACAGGTAGTCCCCGACTTACGAACATTCGGGTCCGCAGATACGAACAGACGGCAGTTCTACTTCCGGGGCAATCATGGAAGTAACTCGCGTGTATTGTACAGAAAATAAACACTGCATTGCACCAGATACCAATATTTACAATTATATACACTATTTTAAGTGTATAAGTGAATGTATAAAATGTCTAAAGTCTGCTATATTGTATGTGTATGCGTGTAGGGGTGCGGGAGAAATGAGTCGGCCTCACCCGTTTCAATGAATCAGTCCGGGAGCATGATGATAGAAAAAGGTCTGTCCTGTAAAACTGTCCTGATAGTGAATAATCTTTATTTCGGAAAATCCACAAGAAAACAGAGTTCACAGTCCAATACAGTGGAAAACAGCTGTGAGACAAAATGGCATCCTGGATTCCCCTCGCGATTTAAGGGCGCAGAGACAACATTTGCATTTCACATATTAATTTCCTCAGGCGCGATTACGGCAGTGTGGGGAAAGAGGACAGGGTTTTATTCTAGTGGATTGGTATGCTTTACATTGTGTATTTGTGTCAAAGGTGTACAAGACCAACTCTGTCGGACTTAAGAACAAATCCCACTTACGAACGTGTTCCCAGAACGGAACTCGTTTGTAAATCAGGGATAACCTGTAGTCTTAAAGATTGATTCAGACTATGCAAGTACACCATAAATGATGGTGTAAATGTTATTGTCTTGAACTTGCACATCTGTCTATTAGAAATACATGTTCAATGTGCAGCCTGTACTTTTAGTATGCTAATTAGGCCCAACCTCCATTCCGTGGAGTTGAGATTACGTGACCTGAGACATTATGGTTAAAGACTTTATAGACACATTATAGTTTTCTTCTGAACAAACGTTATGGCGGACACAGAGCCATTTGACAGAATCTGATAAGAAAAATCTTCACTTCCGATATCTTTTTTTATTTTATTTTTTAGTGTGTCACATGACCATTTAATTTGCATATTCATTAGTGTCTGCCAAAGATAGGCGTGTACACAGGATGAGCCGGTGTTCAATTAGTTCAATGTTTATACAACACATTGTATTTACTATAGTGATTTTATTTTAATTTTTTCTCTTTATTTTAACATACATCCTTATTCTTATTACTCATGTATTATAAATTTTAAGAATCATGCGTTGTCTATGTGAATCTTGAAGCTACTTAAGGAAACCACCAGTGGATGGGTGAAGTGACTAAACTAAACCATGAGTAATTTCTTTAAAACCTCCAAATTGCCCCTAGTGTATGATTGTGTGTGTGCTTATTCTCTGCAATGTTTTGGCACCCCATCGAGGTCGCTGAAAATCTCATCTTCCCAGGATAAACGTTATAGATAACAGCTGGATGAACATATACTAATGACTAAAACGTCTGGTCTCTCCTGCAGAACCCACCTGGCTCTCCTCTAACCTGGGCATCCTCACCTGTATCGAATGTTCAGGAATCCACAGAGAACTCGGCGTGCATTACTCACGCATACAGTCGCTCACGCTCGACATGCTCAGTACATCTGAGCTACTGGTAAAAATCACACACTTTCTCTTACATCTTCCAAAACCAAGTTTTATATTCATTCTAAAGTTTTATGTGCTGATGTAATGCAGACATGTAGTGAAGTTTAAAGTAAGTAAATGCACCTAGTAACCGTGATGTTTGTGGAAGGAGACTCCAGTTTTAGTGGGCAAAATAGACAATTCCCTTAACTTGAGTAAAAGTAGAGATTCTCTAAGTGAAATAGTACTTAAGTCAAAGTAGTCTTCCATTTATAATGCTATTTGATTTAATTTACTTACATATCAGAAAGTACTGAGCGTGTATTAGCTCCCTGTAGCATTTAAGTTACAGCAAAAGTCTTTCTCGCTTTCTGCTTCCCGACTGTAGATGTACGTACTGTTTCCTTCTTACTTCTGATTTCAAACACCTTGTATGTCATGGAAGAAAAGTAAATCGTGCAGTTATGCTAATAGTCAGTAGGTTTACCGCCTTAATTGCCACTACTCTTTTTATGTAATGCGGAAATGTAGCGAAGTAGAAAGTACAGATATTTGTTATAGAATGTAGTTGAATTAAAGTAAAACGTCTACACTAAAGAAACTACTTAAGTACTCAAAGCTACTTAAGTAATGTTTATGGAAGGAGTCTCCAGTTTTAGTGAGAAAAATAAGCAAATCCTTAACTTGAGTACAAGTAAAGTTACCCTAAATAACATAGTACTTAAGTAAAAGTCTTCCATTTATAATTGTACTCGATTAAAAGTAGAAGAGTACCTTTTTAAATTGACTTACGTTTATAAAGATACTGAGCTTGTATTAGCTCCCTGTATTTAAGTTATAATAAAAGTCACTCCTTAAAAGTTACCGTAAAAATAAGATTGCTTAGTTAACTTTCACCTCTGACCGTGTGCTTTGCCACGGTCCACTGTTATTGGAAAATAATTAACATCAGTGTGGTGACTTCATGTTGGGTCGCATCACACCATCACACCCACTCTACAGTTCTCTCAAGTATCTTGTCTGAATCTTGACTATTGATAACATTCACCGGGTCAAACTCTGCTCTGTACACAAACATCATCATCATCATCCCTCGAAAGATCATCAATCTGAATTTACGGTTTGCACCGTGTGAACCCTGTGTCATTGCTGCTCGTTTCTCCCCCAGCTTGCAGTGAGCATCGGGAACACCAAGTTTAACGACGTCATGGAGGCCAACCTCCGCGATGACTCACTGAAACCCGTACCGCAGAGCGACATGTGAGAGTTATAACACACGCCGCACTATGTATTTTATATAAGTTATGTATGGAAATACTAAATGATTTTGTACATAATTATGCAGACATGATAAACATGTATAACAAAATTGGTACAGCATATAATATGGTGCCTAAGACTTTTGCACAGTACTGTATATATATATTTATTTATTTTTTAGATGAATGGATGCTTTCTCTTTATGTACTCTTACGGATTTTTAACAGCTATGAAAGAAGAGAGAGGATAGAAAAAATAGAAAAATTACCTGAATCTCTTATGGGATTCTTTTCGTTGTAAGTTGGGTCAAGATTAATGATTTTTTTGCTCCCCTAAAAGAATAAGAAAACTTTAATTAACATGTCAAGAACAACAAATGTTAAAACAGAGCTGGAGTCTTAATCTCATGGCCTTAAAACTCAGAGAGAGAGAGAGAGTCAAAAATTATGCACACTCTGGCCGTAGAATTTATTTTGATTAACTTTTAGAAATTCTTTCATTGCTTCTTAATGCTCTTCTTTATCAATCAACAAGCTTTTATATTCCCTCATTAAAAGGGTTTAGGCTGAGCTGCAAGCCACAAATGCACCGCTGTCTTCACTTCTTTGTTCTCATAGGGCTGCTTTCAGGGGGCCAAACAGGTGATCAGGACTATAGGGAGGATGCCTTAACACCTCAAAAAGTTTTTGCAACAACCTTGGATAGCAGTCCTCTGCATTTAATCCGAAGTTTAGGTTTCAGCTCTTCAATAAGTATCTCACTGTAACGAGCATTGTTAATTGTCGAACCTTTTTCCTGATAATGTTCCAGTAGTGGCCCTTGAGAATCCCAGAAAACTGTAAGCATCAATTTTCCAGCTGATGGTTGACTTTTGAACTTTTACTTTTCGGCGATTGAGCATGTTTCCGTTCCATATTCTACTGTTTACTCAGGCTCGTAGTGATGAATCCATGTTTCATCACCAGTAATGATTCTTATTAAGTACTGTAACTTTCACCTTCCTTAGAGTATCGGTCCAATTTCTTTTGCAGACATCAAAAAATTCTGTTCAAGTTCTTCTTAAAAGTTGTTTCAGTACACATTTTGCACATTTACACGAAATAACTGCACGCTGCTCTTTTTTTAGTGCAAATCACAAGTGGGGCATCTTTTTCTCCTCACACCGCAGTTATATCTTTTTCTCTTTTTCTCCTCACACCGCAGTTATAAAAGAACTTGTGTAACATGATGCACAACAGTGACTTGGGAGACAGTAGCCTTGAATGGAAAGCACTGATAAGACAATGCACATAACCCAGGCCAGGACCTGAATAATCAGTCTTGGTCTGCATGCCGGTCTTGGTTTATCTGAGATAATTTTGCAGCTTTTATCACTTCTCTTAAGCAAATTACCTCTATATGCAACAAAGCCCCAGAGAGAATTCATAAATTCACAGGTGCTGTTTGGCTTACAGCACTAGGACATTAATTCTTGAAACAGTATTGCACATTCAGAATAGTTTTATAAAATAGCATATACTCATTTGGCTTGTGTAAAAATTTTTCAAGATATTTCATTAAAATGTATTGCCTTACAGTAACTTTTTTCCCATAAATAATTATAACTCATAGCTAGGATCAGCTACTAAAATCCTATATAAATGGTACAGATTCAATTTAAGACCTTATCTTGTTTATGCCTTATTTCTCTAAACTTGCAATGTTATATTTTTCACAAAATACTAATTTTTAAACTAACCAGAAACAGCACCAACGGTTTTGTAGTAGCATAAGCAACAATAACAAAATGCAAATGCACTATATATGCATGTAATTAATTACAGTCTAACAGCATCAGCTATTAGCAGTGTACCATTATGTAATATTTATATAATATTTTCAGCATAGTAGATTATTTCCACGCAAATGTAAACGTATGCTTTTGAGGTTACTACTGTTTTAAGCTAGCATTATTACTGAATGTTCTATTTCACCCTTTCAATTTCAAACTTCTCAAAAGTCTCATTGTCTATCCTGCTTTATCCTGTATTCAGGGTCGCGGGCGGCCTGAAACCTATCCCAGGAGACTTGGGGAACGAGAAGGGGTACACCCTAGACGGGGTTCCAATCCATCGCAGGGTGCACAAACACCTTACACACACACACACACACACACACACACACACACACACATTACAGGCAGTTTGGGAACGCCAATTATCCTAATGTGCATGTCTTTGGAATGTGGGACTAAACTGTGGAGTACCCGAAGGAAACCCACCAAGCAAAGGGAGAACATGTAAACTCTATGAACACAGATCCAAGCGGTAATCGAACCCGGACCCTGGAAGTGCAAGGCGACAGTGCAAACCACTAAGCATGCTGCCATGCTCTCAAAAGTAATGGAATCAAAAAAATTTAATATGATATAATTTTTCTATGAAAAATCTACAAAGAGCAGTAAACAGCACTAAACCACGATCTAATTGAAAAAGTTTTTAAGATTCATTATTATTCTTAGGAACAGTTTTTTTTTTTTTTTTTAGAAATTACAATAGCTAGATTACAATAGCTGTACATTTTTTTCCATTCTGGAGAACCTGCCACTCTTCTTCTGAAAGTGTCATTGTTTTTTTTCATTGCAAGAAATCCCTTAAAGCCAGCACTGAAATGTTGTTTAAAGTTGGGTTAAATTCATTATTGCCATTCACACATTTATGAAACAGTACATTTTGATTGAAAAAAAAAAAAACTATTTGGAATTTTTTTTAAACTGAAGCATTTACAAACCCAGTGTCATACACACTCAAGACGCGACCGGCACTAGGACCCAGAAGTAATGCGGTCGCGAACCAGGAAGTATAAAAGGAGTAAACAAACCACAGTACAACGCTCAGTCATTGAGTTGCCCGATGTCGCCTCGGTTACGGTCATCAAACTGTGAGTACTCACTTTCTTGGCTTAGCTTTCTTACTGAGTGTGTATTTATAGGACGCGGGTTAGATTGTGTCTTTCCCTTACTCCCCAATCGTGAGAGTCCTTAGACTAACTGCGTGATTATCCTGCCTATTTGTGTCACTCCACGTTTGGGTTTACCAGTCACGCTACACAGGGCTAACCGCTAAAGCTACATCTTCTGGTCACCTCAGGTTAGTTCTTGACACAGGTGAATGGATAAACTAAGTGGCAATAAAGAAAACATTAGACTAATACATTTTAATCTCAATTATGCTTTTATTCTGTGATATACAGCCTATGTGCAAAAAATTTGAAATACACTCTGATCTAAAGTGCATTTGGTTCTTTTCCTTTAATCGCATCAAATCCAATCAATTATATAGACATAGGGTTCATGTATGTGCCAAATCTCTCCCTGGTTTTCCAGATAGCATCATTAATGGTACACCCTGCAGCTTCATAGTTTCCCCTTTAAAATGCACAGAACAGTTTTGAAATTAAGCCAATCAGTTTTGAAAACAAGTGGCTTGTTTTCTGCTAGTCTATGATAGTGTTGGTTGGTTAGCAGGGGTAGACAGTAGTACCACCATGGCAAGGACACTGATTACAGCTTAAAGTCTTCTTCTGTATGTTGCTATACACTTCTGCATTTGGAGACCATATACCATTTCAGTCCTCTTCCATTACTTTATGCCTGTCTGAATATGTCCTTAAGAGCTTGGACTTGAGTTCAAGTGAAGAGACCTGGAGAGACCTAAATAACAGTGGTATACCAAACCACCCCAACCAACCTTACACTATGTAAGAGGATTCACAGGAAACAATGATAGGAAATCCTAAAATCCACTTGCATTAGCCAATCGTTTACCTCTGTGAGTTCATGTTTGTAAAGAAAGGGCCTTTGTTACTCAGCAAATTATCAAGATATCAAATTATCAAGTTAGTTTTTTTGCTGCTTGCTTACGCACCATTGGAAGCAGCGTAACACATTCGGAGAACAGCGCTATACACTCCTTTCAGTTCCGTGAGCTCACAGATGCCCATAACTGGCTTTAGAGCCGTGATTGATGTGAGAGCACTAAGTGCCTCTCATCCCGCCTTGCTGAGAGAGCTTGACCAATCAGCTCTCTCCAGGCCAGGCCCCCAGCTGCGGGAAGCTACAGCACATCCCTACAAGAAGGGATTCAGCAAGTTGAATTTTGTATGTATATACATATACACAGGTGTATACATACAGTATATATATATGCGATATAAAATTATATGTGTATACACTGAGAAAATGTTCAGTACACTATACACATAGAGTGCTATATCTATCTGGTGTGGTAATATATGAGTTAAGGGGGTTAATACTGTACAAAACTGTATGTATAATTGCAGAACCCCAGTGTGTATCAGGAAACGAGCAAGATTTTAGCGGAGCTCCGGGCTTGCATCTCTTCACTTCATGCTTTTCAGTGCACTTTAAAAAAATTCACCAAAACAGCACACCATGAAATGGGTCCGCCTGGGACTCACCAACTTCTGTGTTCTGCAAGCAAGACCAGTGCATGCATGCAAATTTTTAGACATTAAAAGTCAAAAAGTTGGTTTAAAATATATTCTGTCCATGCACAAAAAAGCTTTGTAGCACATTTTAAAATTTAACATGTTTTGACAGAAAACCCAGGACTACTGGTGTATTGCTGGTCAGACACTGTCTGGATGGATGTTATGTGGCACATATCTATATTTCAAACCTTAAGAAAAATCTCTGTATTTTGTTTCATCATGGAGTATTTTTTAGCAGATGGGGGGAAAAAAACAAGGATAAAATGAGTCTATTTGAGAATAAGTTTATTTGCCAAGATTGGACCTGCCCTCAACCCCACTAAACACCTTTGGAATGAACTGGTACACCAACTGCGCACCAGGTCCCCACATCAGTGCAAATCATATGCTTAAGTGAATTAGGATTTATCAGACCAAATGATTCATCCAGTTCTTTCCTCAACTGTCACTTTACTATAAGTGTTGTCGCCACAGAATCTGCCATCCCTGAGAGCATATTTGTCAAGACAAATTTAGTACTTATGAAGCAATCATGTATTACGATATGTAACTGACATTAGATGACATGTACAGCAGAACACATAAATTTAAGAGCTTTTGTATGAGCTCAGCATGCACTTGATTACAGCACACATTAGGGGTTTCATTTTCAGACTTCCCGAAAAGTAAGTTCAAGAGATACCATACTAGTAAATTGCACTTCAGGCAATCTAACACCTACTAAGCCTACACCATCAAAAATGATTCACAACCTTAAAGTTTCAGTGCATGAGAAGATTGTGGATGTGGATATTTCAACCCTTCCTTTTTACTGTCTTTGCATATTACAGTATCTGTGACTTAAGTGATATATCTAAATCAAAATAAAGAATACCAAGACATGACATGGCAAGACACCAACTATTTCACGTGAATATCTCTTCCAAAAACGTTCCAAAGAAAGAGCCAACAATTATCATTTTGATTTATCGGAATGGCTGAAACAACATATCAAGACTTTTCATGGCCGTAATATAAACTTAATAGCACACAGCCTATTTTTTCTTGTTCAAATGGCATGTCTGTAAACATTATGTGCTCAAGCTTTAGAAAAGCCAAATTGTTCTGGAAGGATGACAGTCATTGATGCCAATATTTGACATTTCAATAGAGTTCGATCGATAAAGCTGGCCTCACCATGCAAGCACAGCACTCAATAAAGTCCAACCTCCGTTATCTTCTCTAATGTACCATAATGACAATAGTCAGGCCTCTCTTTCACTCTCTCTTTTCTCTCTCCCTGGACCTGTCCTGGGCACCGAAAGCCAAGATCAATGGAGGGTATAAATGAAGTCATCAGTCTTTCCATGTTATAGATGGCTGAATATTTTGAGTGTGGTTATCATTTTCATCATATAACTACTCATGTGTGTGTACAGATATGTGCGTGGACAGCCAGATGTCTGAAAATGTCCGTGGACATTTTCAGGACATGACTGAATTAAGGGTTATAAATGTGTTATTTGAGTACTGTATATGTGTATACAGGTTGCAACTGAACATAAATACATTATTCATTATTCATAATAAACAGATAATGTGTTCGGAAAAAAATACAAATCCAGATATGAATAGGAATAATACTATTCTTTTGTTTGCTTAGAAAGCATGCCAGAAAGGGTTATATGGCTTTGTGCAGAGATCCTGCAGTTTGTAATTATAAATTCAAACGAACTGGAGGCTTTTACTTTGATGCAGAGATGTGAGCCCATATGAAGCTAGTGGGCATGAGTGAGAGGTCAGGACAGAGAAAATCACAATTATTATCATGTATGTTACATTACAGTAATTACAGGATTAAGTCAATTATTCTTAAGAACTGCCAGGGTCACAATGGTTTAAACTAGACACTATTTTATAGGACTGTATTTGGGAATCAACTAAATATAAAAAATATAAATAAATAAAATAAAACACACATTTTAATTTAAGCCATATTCATCCCGCTTTGTTTTTAATCCAGATGCAGATATTTGAAGCATTTGAAGTAAAAAAAACGGACGGATATAGAAAGTGGTACTGCATAACAGTTGCAAGCATGCATTTGTCTGTGCATGTACAGTATTTTCATCTTTTCATTTGTGCGTGTGGAAAGCATGGAGATGGTAAAATCCCCAGTCAATCCAGAAAATGTTACAGAACACTGTTCAACATGACCCATCTTCACTTTATAACAATAATGGGAAAATGTTTCAAATGTTTCTCCAACATTAAACAATGCGACTTTCTGGTAATGATTATAAAAAGTGATTAGAGTCCAACACATTCCCTTAGCTCCTATTAGCATTCACACTTGTACACACACACACCACATCAGGGGAGTCCATCAGCACATGAATGAGCACTAATACAGACAGCCATGACACTGTAGGATGACAGCCTCTGCTATTTAGTTAAAGACCAAGCTACACAAATGACTCTAATATTTAAAAATGAAAAAAAAATATATATAAGTATGAAGTATATTAGCATTGCTGGCTGTTGCTGAGGTAACAGTAAACTATGTTATTTTTGAATAAATGTTATGCTCAGAATGCACAGATTATGAAAGACCGCCTTTTAAAATGTTTTCCTAGTTCATTTAATTACTTTTAATACAGGTTGATTTAATTTAAAAATTCAATTTGATTTAATTTAACTCAATTTCATTCTAAGTAGCTTCACTACTTTTAGCATTCCAACATGAAATATCTTTCAAATTTGACCTGTTATACTGTATTAAACAGGACAAGGAAAATTGAATAACTATAGAAGAAACAAACTTTCAGCTCGTTATTAAAATACGATTGCAAGATATAAAAAAAAAATGAAGACCTCTTTTTAAAAACATTAAACAAAGGTGAAAATCTGAAATAAGGAGAAATAAGATGGTGGAGAATAATCCCTCTAATGATTTGATTTAAAATTAAATGTTCCAGCTGTGCTCTTAATCAAATAATTTGATTCCCTCTTGCTATATATCATCTAAACAAATCAGGTTTAGGAATGTGAAGCTAGAAGCAGATCTAGCGCTGCACTGGGGTTTCATTTGTTAAACTTTTATTCACATGTAATATTTAAGGCAGACCCGAGACACTTAAAGTTAATTTGAATAATGTATCTTGTTGTTCGGCTACGCTGAAGGAGAGTAAAGTATCCTATGGTGTGTTCAGAGCCAGGCCAGAAAAACTCCCACCGACACAGGGAGCAAATTGAGCCTTAGTGCAGACATTCTCACATATTTCAGGTGTCACATCCCCTCAGGGCCCTGCTGGGACATTGTGCCTTCACTCCTAATCTGCTGCGACTCCTTGCCTTGGGCACGATTTAGCGCTATTGCACCTATCTCTGCAATAAGGTCTACACAGCTGGCTAAAAGGAAAGTCATTAATAATCAATCTGTTCAACTGACAGCTGAATAGTTCAGGTGGTTTATAGTAAACAGTGCTGTGTCTAGATTCAAAGTGTGGTTAAACAACAAACTTTAATTTACAATTAAAATAACAAATCATTAGTAGGTGGTAAACCAAGGAAAAAACATTTAAATGTACCAGAAATATTGTAAAAAAAAATTGTGCAAAAGTCTTGGAGCCACCCTTCATTGGTTTAATGATAAATAAATAAATTTAATATAGTATTACAGTTTAATTAATTGATGTATATTAATTTAAACAAACAATAACAAATGTTTCATGGTGAAGATACTGTACAATTTTAAAATTGGTTGTTTACAGAACAACCTCAGCAGCAGCCTCATTTCCCCTCTCATCTGTTCCAACCACACAGAATTCAGTATCAGCAGTATACTAATCACCAGCCTGATCATCTGTCATCATCTGTTTCTTGGTGGTTCATGCCATAAACTAGGTGTGTTTTTTTTGTTTGTTTGTTTTAAATGCGTGACTGATTCGGAAGTCACTGTGAGGCCTAACAAACAAAAAACATTTCTCTGAAGCTGGTCAGGTACAGGATCTGGACTGAAAATAAGAGCCAAATCTTACCAAAAAATGAGGGCCAAAAAATTCTTCAGCTTTAAGACTGTCGAACTATTTCTCATGACTACTACTTAAAAATATTTCCAAGCATATTCCTGTCACAGCTGATTTACAATTAACAGACAAAACTCACAAAGAACTCCATCCATCCCAAAACCTCTGCAGTCTAATCATGGGCCGTGTAGGTCAGTGGTGACAACCGTATTTATTCCCATCTTTACAACCATTGTAGGACCTTCAGAGAATCCACACACGCATTTACACACTCCGGGCAATATGGGAACACCAATTAGTCTAATCTGTATGACTTTGGACTGTGGTGGAAGTACCCAGAGGAAACGCACCAAGCACATGGAGAACATGCAAACTCCAAGCACTCAGACCCCGAGGCGGGAATCGGACCTCGACCCTGGAGGTGCAAGGCGACAGTGCTAACCATTAAGCCACAATGCTGCCCACAGAGAACTAAAAATCACTACTAACTGGTTAAATAGTGTCCCTTAGGGGCAGGGATAGTTACATCATCTACAAATGTGGCTCATCCATTGTGTCATATTGATAATTCATCCTCCTTCTATGAGGTGCCATTTCTGTTATCCTACTGTAACTGAATGGCTAGTTTTGTTTTTCTTAGTCATGGTTTTGTTTAAATTGCATTCTTTCAAACATGCAATCAACTTTACCTAACTTATTAATTAATTTAATAAGTTAGGTTTATTAAATATGAGTGCAACTGAAATTAATAAATCATTTGCATTACTGAATCTCTCTTAGTAGCTCTCGCAGGATGCAAGTATTTCAATACCTAACTGGATTATTATAAATGAATCATTTCTTTTGTGTTTCCGCAAATAATACAGCCTGATAAATGAGACTCAGTGAGTACCTATGAAGATTTATTCAAAATTTTTGAGATGTAGTAGTCATGAAAAAGATATAAATTATTCCACACACTTTATGCTTCGACTTAAAACAGGGCATGATGGTCCATGTTAAGAAATAAAAAAAGAGGAAAAAATCAACAAACCTGACAGTCACTTGAACATATTTTTGAATTAGTTACTTCAGAAACATTTCATGACAGTTCTAGAAATTCCAACATACAGCTGTCTGCACAATATGTAAAAAATGTATAGGACACTGACAGACTTCCAGTTTAAAGATCCAGTTTCAAGCTGTGCATGTGCAAATATTTGAAGTTATCTTATTATAAGCATTGTGGTTACAAATGAGTAAGAAATATGATGTCACACAGAATACGTTTAAGACACATGTATCTTTTTGAGAGTAAGGGAACAGGCTGATGCTGCCTTTCAGGTTCACAAAAGATTACAGTCCTTACTTTCGTACACCTTATGAATAAAAATTGTACTGAAAAAAACTATTTGTTCAGTTTAGTATTCCAGTTAGTAACAACACACTCGTAAGAATAAGGTTTTGAAATCAAAGTTACTCAGGACTGAACAGGCTCCATGTTAAGTACGGTAGAGATGTTACAGGCTTTAGGCTAAGAAAATGATCATTTAAAACCAAAAGTTAATAAATAATGCAAACTTTAGACAACCAAATCACAAAAAAAAAAACTGACAAATTTTTTGACAGAGGAAATTTTAAATGTTTTCCTAGCTCCCCTGTGCCAGATATTGACATCTTCTTCAAGCAGCTCGGCGGCTCATGTTTTACACTCTGTTCCTATTCTGTAAAAGTGAATAACAATGACTTTCAACATTGTCAGCCGAAAGGAAACATTTCATATTGTTCTTATCAGAATCAATAATTAATTACACTCTGATTCATTTTATCAAGGGGAAAGAATGCTACAGCTCAGCTACAATTTTCACAAAATGGCACATAATGTACTGCAATCAAAATACACAGTAGAACAGAAAAATGCCAAAGGAAAAAAACAACCCTTCCAGCACCCCTCTACCTGTGGCCACAGTCTCTATGAAAGTAGCATCTATCAAAATAAAACCAGGAACTGATGGAACTGAAGCAAAACTGAATTTGCAGGTTAACAGAATCCTGGATCCTCATGAACTCTTGGTTTTATCACTTTAGCCCCAGTGCCGTGCAGAGATTTATGATAATGGGTGCAGGAACTATTATGTTTGGGGCCAACACAGAGCAGGACAAAAGACAGCAGTGAACATGACTTTGCTTGTTAGATTCTGGTATAACTTGTTATATTGTACCTATAATACAGGGGGGTAAAAATTAACTAGGCAAAATTTAATGGCTATAGAACTGGAGTCATGACGAAAACAGATAAGTAAACAAATCTGATAGTAAATAGGATTTCATATTTCCCGTGTCGATAGTACAGACATTGGCAGCACAGATTGCAGCAAGCAATAATGTGTGGAATTCCATTGTTGCTGTGCAAAGGTACAGTCAAAGAGAGGAATGCAACACTACATCCAGAGATAATAAAAATTGTCATACAGTACAAAGCTGATGCCAACAGGCTCCGTGAATGATGCAAGAAGAAGTGGCCGGTGTCTACGTATGTTGAAATTTAAAGATTTGTTTTTGTACAATTTGTTTTAAAAAATTATTAGAAATATGGACTTTATTACACATTTGCCTAATGCCTAGTTACTTTTCACCCGCCCTGTACTTTGGAGCATTGTAATGAAATACAATGAAATACTGTAGTTAACTAGCTTTCCACTAGATTTTGTAGCTGTGCTGTACACAGGTATGCTAGTTGATTCTAGCTATGTTAGCAACCAGCGTAAAGGGACATTTCCTTATTAAGTAACTAATTACATTACAAAATTACTGTCATTAAAAAGTAATCAGTTACCTAACACAGCTTCTCACCATGAGTCAAACCACATAGGTGAGATAGGGGTATAACAGCAGGAATAACAGAGGGGGCGCGTTATCGGGGGTGGAGCTTGAAGGACGACTTTCACACACACACTGACGGAATCACTGCTGTCTGGCACACAGATTACATAAATTTTCTGTATAACGGATTACATTTTTTAAAATATAACTAAATAACTGAGTACTTAAATGGTGGCCATAACGCGTTAGATTACTCGTTACATCAAAAAAGTAATAATAGCCATTAGGAATTAGTCATGTCTGCATAACTTTGGATAAGTTTGAAGAGAAGTTTAGATGAAGGGTGTGGGGATTGAAGCGCTGCATCCTACATTTGAATTGTTTTCAAAAAATGCTTAGCCCAATTGATGGTTAGATTATCCTAGGCTTGCAGAGTATGCTAGGGAGATATGTGGCATTTGCATTTGCCAGAAACCTTTGTTAACACTTAAGTTACACTTTTTTTTTTTTTTTTGACAGTAAGATAGTGAGAAAATGCATAATCACTTCCCATTTAGACTAAATGTGATAGCCAAAGAAAGACAACTGCAGAATTTCCTGTCAGCCTCTTTGTACTTGCAAAATACTGCAAGAGTGCAAATGCACTTTTAGACAGAAGTGTTAATACAAAAGCAAGGTCATACCTACAAAATGTCCTGAGAAAAATAGGCGCACTAAAGAGAGTGAAGATCAAACCTTACAATATATGGCTTAAAGTGTTTAGACATCTGACTCTCTCATCCATCTGTCCTTTTTATACATTCCACTGCAGGTCTATTTTCCCATTTTCTGTTATAATAAACTCCACTCTTTTGGGAGGTGTTTCCACTAGATTTTGGAGCATTACATTTGGAGAGAATTTTAGGGAGGTCAGGAATTGATGTCAGGTGAAGATAATGGACCTGGGCTGTAGTGTGTGTTCATCTGAATTCCAGTTCATATGAAAGGTGTTCAGTGGTGTTGAGGTCAGCAGTCTATAAAGGCATTTTGAGATTTTCTTTTTCCTCCACTTATGGGTCCTTAAATTCCAGTGTAAAGAAATTGTAATACAACAGCATGCAATGACATTATATATACACTTGTGTGCTTCCTACGTTGTAGCAACAGGTTAGGGAAGGACCACATATCAGTTTGCTGGTCGGGTGTCCACAAACTTTTGGACATATAGTGACCTGTTTCTGCTAGACAGCTCTGTTACATGATCACTCCAGTTACCTGACAATATATTTCACAGGATTCCCTGATGTCTATATTAACTTATGGCTCCTCATTTCAGTCACAGGGTCATAGATATGCCTACCGGGTGCACTCTGATTATAATGTACACCATTTGCAACCAATTTAAGATAATAAATACTTAATCGTTTTTTTTTTTTCTGTTACTGTCAATGTCATGCACTCTTTCTGTATGATGTAATGCTAGTGCCAGATCTTGACACACTTCTACTTCTATTGCTCTTGCCCTCCACATTCATCTGGATGCTCTACTTCTGCTTGAGACTTCTGCAGTTGTGGCTCACTTTCCCCTGCTATAGTTGGGTCTATATGGGCAGTGTAAAAATGTGCACCTAAAAAAAAAATTATGCCCTAAAATCACTCTTTTGTAGACACCTATAAACTGTATTAGGTTCATACTAGTGCTGTTAATCGCTGTCAAATCTAGTTAATCACAGTCATAGTCTGTGATTAATCATGATTAATCGCAATTTTAAAATACTCAGATGTACTTGTATTATAAACCTGCAATGTTGGAATGAAGAACTGCACTTCAAATTCCCATTATCCCATTAACAAATCTTAAGTTAAAATCTCCCACATGGGACTGGAACTTCATGCAGTGGCTGGGTGGTACAGGGTGTGGCAACGCACCAACAGTGGGGCTCAGATCCAAAAATCAACAACCTAAAGCCTTAGCCGCCCGAGCCACCATTCCCACATCTTACATTTAATGTCTTAAAAATAGTTCCCCTTGCAAACTTGCCATTTAGCACACTTGCTGATGTTTCCTCAATGAACTTATTAACTTCGTTAAATGTGCCATTATCACACACAGCCAGGTAACCGTGCTGCGATTATGTGAGGCCTTCAGGGTCAAACTTGATCAATAATATTTATTAAAATTCTTTAAAATTTCTAGTTTAATCACACGTGTTAACGCACTAATATTGACAGCCCTAGTTTATACTAAAGAACTGTTCCTGTAACAATAAAGATGGTCTTGTGCTTATGTGCTCATCTCAGATTATACTCATACTGAAGATCCTTTCAACTTATATAGTTTTGGTCACTGAAACTGAGGTACATCCTCAAACTGGCATTTCAGCCATAATGTCTAAACAGATGGGACTGCATCAGCTGATTCAGCTGTTTTTTTTTTGTTTTTTTTTGTGATTATCTGGCTCTTACTACCTTCTGCCAAAATCACACAGTGCAGATTGTAAGGCATTTGAACAGCAGTGAATTCTGTCACTTTCATCACAGTGAGTTCGTGCTTCCTGTCGCTGTCAACAGTTTATTTCAAGAAACAAGTTTGTGTCACCTTAAAAAAAAACAAAAAAAGACAGCACATGAGAAGAAAGGTAAGAAGTTTTTTTTAACCCACAATGCTGTTCTGCTGTTGCTCATTTAAAGTTGCCCAGCAACCACTACACAGCATCCGTCTACTATTAACAAGTGTTCTACAACTGACAAGGGACTGATATGTGATATGTGTTACACTGGGTAAATTCTCCCAGATTCATATCTCGTATAAGATCATAGTTTCATGGCAATAAACAGCAAATATGCTAACTCTTGCTCTTTTAGAAATGTGACCCCTATATTTCTCTTTTAAATGATCAGTTTGTTCTTAGTACTGTTCCATTGTGATTTGTATTGGTGGTTTGTATTTTCTGGTAATAATACAGTTCACATTGCATTCCCATGGGAACACCTGTACTGGTGCTCATTCATGCAAACATACAAACAGTCAATTAGGTGCCCGAAGCACAATACATAAAATCATGCAAATACAGGTCAAATACTTCAGTTAATGTTTACACCCAAAATAAGAATGAGGAAAATTTTGGTCCAGCTGGTTTTAGCCATGGAATGATTCTTCGTGTCAAACCCGCTGTAGAATTATAGTATTCCAGATATTATTCATTCACAGCAATCTTTAGAGGTTACTAACAATGATTCAAAAGACCAGTAGTGTTGTTTTTTTTTTCTTATTATTGGTTTTATCAAAATAAATATTCTTTGCGATGTACTGTATTACAACAAAATGCACTCCATGCTTGAAATACAATGTGCACTACCCGTTATCTCATAGGGGACTGTGCCACATACATTGACTTTTAATAGTCAATGCTATTAAAATATTAATAGTTTAATAGTTTAATGGGGATGAGCATTATCTGTGGACAGAGACAGAGGACAGAGAGGAGACTGGTTAAACCAGCAGGTAACATGTAATTATACTCACCTGTGTCTTGTTACTGCCCCTCTACTTATTTAAGTCTCTTCGTCCTTTTAGTGACTCCTACAACGCTTATATCTAAGCGAGTATGATATAGTGTAGCTGGCAGATACACAGACACCAAGTAGTATACTGTAACTTGAATTTGACTAGACAAAATATGTAAGTCCATGACAGATCCTTACTCTATTGAGTTGTCCTCATTTTTTTTAAGTCTTTGAAAGTGTACTGAAAGCACAGTCTAAATGAAAGCATGACCAAAGTTTAATGAACAAAAATGAACAACTTCTCTTCGTCCACAGCTGATGCTCGACCTCGCCTCCATTGCGTCAATAGTCCAATTAATTCACAATGATTCACAATACAGGACTCATGAATTATGATTCAATATGATTCTCTGCACATTTGACGCAAAAATTGCAAGGGAGGCCTTGAAGTCAATCCAGGACTTGAAATTTTAATGAAGGCATAAAACCTGATTGACATTTACAGATTTCAAGCACAGAATGGTGATGAGACTCTTAGCTGCAGTAAAACATATGAATGGCGCAAATGTTTTAAAGAAGGCTGTATGTCTGTGAATGATGATCCTGCATGAGGTGGCTTGGAGCCTACTGCAGTCATTCCCATGAAAATCAACAGATACTGTAACTTGTCACAAACTTGTGGGGAAAAAAAATTTAATTAAGAAAATTGTCATATCACCCATACAGTTCTGACCTTGCTCCAAGATATTTTCACATGTTTGGGCTATTAAAGGAGTTCCTGGGAGGCCAACATGAAGCAGGTAGTCTGATCATGGCTCCATGATACTGAGAAAACTTTATATCTTCATGGTATCCAAGCACTAGTGAAACGCTGGCAAAAGTGCATCAGTGTTGCAGGGACATATACAGAGAGATAAAGGGAGTTTTTACTGCAAAATCCCAGTTTGACATGAATGCCCCTCATATTTTTGTCTGTATAAAGGCAAATATATCTGCAATAATATGTTTAAATTGTTAACAAAATGTACTACAGTTCAAATAAATCTCCAAATTAAATCAATAAATGTATAATTTTTTTAAACAAAAAAAATTAACTGAATAAACAAAGTTTTTGACCTGGGGAAAATGATCGATTGAAACATAATGAGCTCTATATCAGTGCCTGCAGCATCATTTTAACAGAAAAGGGAGCTAAAATGATGGAGTTTCACTGCCTCTTTCTTGGGCATGGTTGATTGCAGTAGCATAGTGCTTGTGTCATTTGGAAATTCCTTTTAAAAAGCATTTTTATCATTATAACATAGAACTGTACAACCTAAGGTATAATGTGTTGCAGTCTTGAGCAATAGACCACAAAATGTGTCAGTATGGATCATTATACAAATAACCAATGTTTTATTAGCTAAGTCAAGCATACACACACATACATTTCTGCAGTTATCTGCATATCACAATGAAAAAATGTATAATAATAATAACAATACTTACACAGATACAAGGCTTATAAATCATCAAACTAGGGAAAAATATGATCTCTGTAAGTTCGAGTGGTGATATGGTGTATATTGATAAATTTTATTCCACATCAATGAACACAACAAATATTGGATGCTTTCATTTACTGTGATAGGAACGAGAGGCCCCATCTTTTAGAGCACTGGTCCAGCCGAAAGATATATGGCTACTGGCTCATCTGCAGACTGCTTTTTTGCTGCATTGAGTGATAAAGCATAGCAGCATATTGTGATGTTAAAATTCTGCGCTTCAACACAAAATGCACGAAGGTAAGAAGTCATGCATTTGTTAACATGTTTGTGGCTGATAAAGGTATAAGTCATGGGAAGAGATAATATGTAATAATGGCAAAAAAAAAAGCAGACTTTGAAGGCCCACACTCTATATTCTTACTGGTCAATAATGTTGTGTTGTGTTAGTGCTGTATAACAGATGTATTGACAGAGAACACTTTAATCTTTCTGTGCTTACCTATCTGCATTTGCAAACATTGCAGACACAGTGCAGAATAGCACCAAAGGGTTATATAAAGTTGTGAGCACAAGGTGGAACAGGACAATTCATATGCTGGAAAGCTTTAACCAACAGAAAGTCCTAGTTGCACTCACAAAGGCTTATGACCTGCTTTCAACTATTAGTGACTGTCATTAAGTATTAATTCAAAATGCAAATTCTCTTTTAATCCTCTAAAAAGTCATGAAATATATAATCTCACCTGATGCATCTAATGCAGAAGTTTTCTCATCATTTATGTGACTAAACTATTCAACAAACAGACTGAAAATGCACAGTGAACATGGCTACCTCTTTGGAAATTACAACCATTTTTGTCAGACTGGCTTCAGATTTTTTTAGTCTGTTTTAAAAAAGATTTAAAAATATAGATATACAGTGGAACCTCAGATTGCGAGTAACGCGGTTTGCAAGCGTTCTGCAAGACAAGCAAAATATTTTAATAAATTTTGACTTGAAAAATTAGCAAGTCTTGGTTTACGAATACAGAGTATCATGTAACACGCAAACGCTTCTTGTTTTGATACCGAGCGTCACGTGATCATAACTGAGCCAATGGTTTTTCTCTTGCGCGCGCTGCGGAATTGTGGGTAATCGTCCCACCTGCTTGCTTCTGTTGGTCAGGTCTAGACTTAGCAACGTTATGGGGCAATAAAATTTATTTAGCTCATGACCTGAATGTGCTAAATGAGCAGGTTATTACAGCTATAGATTTATTTCCCCTGATGGCAAATACATATTCGAGGATTAAATTTGTAAAAGAATGGTTCAAGAATAGAATAGAATTGAATAGAATAGAATCTTTATTGTCATTATACAAGTGCAACGAAATTGAGTGCCATCCTTGGTGCATGAGCAGCATGGTGAATCATTTTCACACATGAATTGGCCATAAAAGCTAAAGCCAGTCATATGAAATATGTGGCTTTCTTTTGGCTAATCAGTTTGACAAAGGTTGGTCAAACAATAATACAGACATCTGCTGGTTTTATGGGCATTCCTCCCCCTGGTAGAATTGTTCGGCTGTAATTATAATAAAAAAAATCTTCTGAAATGTATTGATCAGCTTTCTACTTCTGGATCCTGATTTCTTTTTTTCATTCTTGGCAAAATTATTCAAGCTTTGTCAGACACAATTGAAATAAAAAAAAATTCAGATCTCGAGACAAACTCTGAATAGGATGGAAGACTATGCATTGTCTGGCAAATTCTAAAACATCAAGGTTTTCCTTTTAAGCCACTCCAGTGTAGATTTGGCAGAATGTCGTTTTCTTGTTGGAAGGTAAACCTCTTTTTGGTTTACTTACAGGCTACTGTATAACATGTTTGAGGATTATGCAGTATTTGTCTCCACTAATCTTGGCCTCAACCCTAACCAGTTACCATGACCACTTTCCCAGTCCATGCTGATGAAACACATCCCCACTCTATGCTTCTCCCAGCACTTGCTTCACATGGTATTCTCAAGGTAGTCAGAAGCATTGATTTTCCACCAAATGTGTGCTTTGTTTTAAGGCAAAAAACCTATTGTTGTTTCTTTTGCTTGTTTGATAGATCATAGTGATTGGGTTTTGGTGGATGGCCTGCCTTCGGCTTAGCTACAGTTTAAACTTTTATATATTTGATATATTTTTATAAGCATGCTCTAACTAATATTTTTGTGCCAGACATGTTTTGATAGTTCTTTGGTCTTCATGATGCTGTTTGTTTAGGGATAATCTCTACAAAATATTCTGGATCGTTCCAGGAAAATGTGTAATTCTTGTCAGATCATGTCACACTTTCACCGCACTCAAATGGACTCCATTCAACTAATTATGTAAATTCTGATAATAACTGGTTGCACCAGAAGTAATTAAGGGCCTCCACAGCGATGTGGATAAACATGTACGTTAGCAATTAAGATTTTTACATCTTAATTTCTAAATAATTTGCAAGCATATTGATTTCATTTCACATAAAAATTCTAGGCTAGTTTATGTAGATCCATGATATAAAATCCCATCACAATACCAGGTTGTTGGACTATAAAAAAGCAAGGTTCAAGTTCCCAATCCCAAAAGTGATAACCCTGCTAGATATTGGCACACACTAACAAGCACACAGCAAATATACATCAACTAGCTGGTTATTTAACTGAAACCCCCACCACAAGAAGCCATAACCCTGTTGGATATTGGCATATCAATCAAAGCTACTTTCTGTCCTGAGCAGGCACTGACGGCACAGAGGTGCAGTACTGCCTCGTGCTTATACACATACAATCAGGGTCTGCTTAACTTTAGAGTTTCTTTGAGGGATGGTAACAGGAGCTACAAATAAGTAATAAAATACAAATAAATTTCTATTCATAACAAGTCTGATATGTTTTATAATGATACAAAAAGGAAAGTTTTCTGTACCAGTCTTTTTGGACCTGTACTTAATTTTTTTTGTTGCACAGATGTGAATAAAATTGCCTTGTTTTGCCATGTATAATCTTGACAAAATCAATAGATTACGTTTCAGCTATGTTTTTAGCATCAATGGTTTCTTTGTACCATGAAAGAAGGTAAAATTGTAATAGATTTGAAAATCCAAATTTACTTTTGTTGTGAACTTTTAGTTGCGTGAACATCAATATTGTATGGATCAATGTTGATGCTTTAATTGCACTGAGCTTTCTCTGGTTTCAAGGTTATCCTATTATATCCTGAGTTGTAATTTTAGGTTTCTATTTACTGTTGGTGTGTAAATTGTGAATTTTGTTTAAAACGGTATCATGTTAATATGAGAAATGAGAAACTGAATATGATAAAAAATAATGTTTTAATGTCATCATGACAAAATCAGTTTAGTTGAGAAAAGAAAAATTAATATAAGTAAAAGTTTTATGTTTTTAGTTATTCACATTTCTAAGAAGTCATCCTCTTGAGCTTTCTAACTGAACAATAATAAAATAAAAGTAGAACAAAATACTTGCCGTTATATATGTAATTTGCGGCAGAAAAAATAGCCTGTTGTACGGCTGCATACTGGAAAATATATATAAAAAGAAATCCTTGTACTTGTTATTCGATATTCAGCCCAATGTTAATAGCTTTTATTATTGTCTGTTATTTCAGCCAATACTTCAGCCAATGCAAATTTATTGAAAAATAGCTTTGCAAATTGTATTCACTAGAGCTTGACAGTGATGTCTGATACATGTTGATTTGATAAAAAAAAGCTACAGCAGATGCTCATCACAAACTTCCCTGAAAAGTCGTTTTGCATCAGAGGCCATTTTGCACACATCTATAGAGGCAGGTGGGACTAAGCCCATCCCATTTAACGAATACTAAACTCCGAACATTAGCCACTTGACGTTATGTTGTTTAAGGCTATATCATGTCCTGGTGTATTAAAATAAGTCTGTTTCATAAGTTATCTGCAACCTATCTGTGATGACATTTTCCAAATCCAGTTTGACAGAAGTATATATACTGTAAATAGCACTTTAGTTTTTGGTCTGATAAAGCCTGCACTATTCAGACGATGAAAAGATTAAGTGTTTATTACCTAGATGACAAGAAAGAAAGAGGAGTAAAGTAACACTTTACAAAGTGACAAAGCAGAAGGAATGGGTAACATTACAAAACAGCTGACTCGGGGGGAAAAAGAAAATCTCACAGCAATTTTTTCCCCCATCTAAAGTCATTGTGGCTTTCGGGGGAAAAAGACTTTTCTTTGCTTCTGATTTAAAATAGTCAGAGATTGATAATTCTAGTGAGGTGAGGGAAGTTTAGAGTCAAAGGTAAACATAGTCTTAGACAGTGGTGATTTGTTATCAAGTACAGGGACTTTAGCATTACCCTGAAAATGTGCTCGCAATTCAAGACTAAAATATCCATGAAGAAATGCCAATAAATGGCATAAAAAAGTTTTTCTTGGCTTTGAGAAAAAAATCTGTTCCAGCTTAATTGGCATCATATACTTACGGACAATTCGACTGTTTTAACTCATCGGAAAATACGCATGCATGTGTCATAACAAATACATTACGGCCCTGCCATCTCCCGGAATTAGTCTAAAAAATGTCTTTATTACTTTGGTTATGGGAATACGAGTGTGGTGATGGATTGCTCAATCTATCTAATTCAGTTATGTGAGCAAGAGTGATGGCAGAGCCACAAGGCACATCATTTCCACAGTCGCTCAGTGAACTCTGCACCTACCTGGGGAGGAAATCCACTGAAACGACACAATAGCTCATTTTGAAGCACACATACTGCAAAGGCATTCTGTAAATTCTGTCAGAGGGTTAGGCAGTGCATGCAGATTTATCTAATTGCAATTATACTCTTGTTTTTAATGATGCTGGGGGAAGAAAAAAAAGGATGTAACATTTTGTAAAACGCGGGCAGGGAAAAATTTGAGCTGAAGTTTAGGTTGATTCACTGCAATTATGGCAAACTGCTGCAATGCTTGTAGTCTCGCAGTGTATTTATTCAAATGAATGAAAGGACTGCCAGACAGTACTGCACTGCAGCAGCTTCAAATTAACAACACTCATCTTCTAACAAGTTCAAAATGATGTGCTGTGTTCGTCATTAGCGATGTTACAAATATGTCCTTTTTCCCTTAGGGCTAGTATGTGGTTAATAATTAGTCATTTTGTCACAATGAAAATCAAATAATTTCACGGATCATAAAAAAGCCAATGCAAATTGCCAACTGTTTCTTGGATATCTGATTAGACTGTTAAAAAACCCAGCAGGATGATTTTCGTTCAGTATTCATCAGCAGCTCTGACGGCATGATTGGTGAGAATGCCGTCTGGATTAGCACTTTAAGAACTACCTCAAGAACTATTAAATGCCTGGCGCGGCGTGTACTTAAACAGGTAAGGTCGCGGAGGTGGATGTGTTACACGTTCAAGAGCATTGCAAGTTGTTTGTTTTGCAATAATCTCTAAATCTTGCCAGTAAATGACAAGTAATCCTACTCAAAGCAATGCAAACGCTTCATTTTGCACCTGCTACACAGTATTTAAATCAAAGCCTGCAGGATTTTAGAGCGGGGAATCAATTCAATTCCTTTTTTTTAAAAAAAAAAAAGCTAAGTTATTTATCTAAGGTGTTTTATTTATGTACTGCGTATGACTAATAATGGCAGAGCATTACGGTACGAGGTAGGTCGGAATAAGTATCAGATGGTTCCTCTCCACAGGGAGCTGGCTGCAGTGCTCCGCTGTTGGCAGCGTTATCGGCGCACGGCCCTGTGTTTCACCGCTGCTCATAGATAAGTTTGGTCCATGACAAATGAAATGCAGTAGGAGGGAGAAAGAGAGAGGGTGGAGAGAACCTTCAGTACCATGCAGGCCCATATTCATGGCAGCCGAAGGCTTTTTTGCTAATAAATCACCGCGGAGGAGGAAAAATCACCTTAATTTCTTATGCCAGAGACGACACACAGGGACCACAGGCTGGCACTGTGCACAAAAGTGTTTGAAGATCAAACCAGCTAGATTATATTTCATCTTAAAAATGGACAGCTGGAAATGGTGAAAGCACGCCGTCCATGAACCGCAACCACTCAGTCAATATGCATATTAAAGTCCTCTGACAAATTGTCTCCTTTTATTATTTTAATGCTGTGCAATGAAAAAGAGCCGATGAACAGGTACAAAATAGCTCTTAATTAAAAGTGTAGACTTCACTTTCTCGCCTAAGCACAGCTGTTGCTCAGGTGTGGGACGCAGGTCTGTTTTACTCTCTGATTATGATCTAATCAATCATAGGGGTGACAGCTCAGTCTGAGCAGCATGTTTCCTTCTGTTTTGTTTAGGGCTGGAGCAACCCCTGCTGATTGATAGAGACCCTTCTATTATAGCTCTGTGTGTGTGTGTGTGTGTGTGTGTGTGTGTGTGTGTGTGCATGTGTGTGAGACCTCGCCTATGATTTGCATCTGCAGTGAAGCCTTTAAAAGTGACAGGAAGATGATTTGTGGCCTGTGTGAATGAGGGACGGCATATGTCAGTGTGACGCAGTGCCAATATGACCATTGGGGCAGCTAAATTTTTCTAGGACTGAAGTATGTAGTTAATCGTTGGGTTCGGCGCCCTTGTTGCTTTCTGATTGAATGCTTATTACAGGTTGTTCTTAAAGTCGCAGTGTGATACTAAAGGACTCATATTTTTACCCTAACTAATCCCAAAACAACAGTTCGAAGCCTCTGGACAGAGACTGATGAATCTGTTGCAAGCGTGTTAATTCTCTTCCAATGGTGTGATTCAGAGACCGGAACTCCACACCTCCGGTGCTTATGACAGATTGGGCGGGAGTGCTTAAATCATGGGCTAATGGGCCTGTTATGGAGGAATCCGAGCCATGCATCTGGCGCGGCGTGTGGCTCATGAGCCGCTTCATCTGTTACAATCTGTGAAGTGTGGCTATATACACACATTAATGCAGAAGTGGGAAGAGTTGTCGCAGCCAGAGGAGTCGAGGACGAATTTACAACTTCCGTTTTGCCAGGTGCACCTTCTCACCAACGGACTGTTGTGCTGATAGCAGCAATCCCATGATTCATGGCTCTCAGCGGGAAAAAGCTGGCACGTGGCCAACCCGGGAGGCTTCACACAATCATAGAGTAACACAATACTGATACACATGCACATCTGGGACACCTAAGGCAAGCATTTAACCCCGAAGCGAATGTAAAGTGTGACTGCTGAACAAACTGAAAACATATTCCAAAGATTGCTGAAGGCTGATTAATAAAAGTGGGGAGACAATTGTGTTAACTAGAATCAGTCCTGCATGAGTTTAGCTGTAAAATGTCAGGTGACCTTAGTAGGTGATATCTTTGTAAAATCAGCGGAACAAAACACCGTAGCTTACTTCGAGACTTCCTCAAAGTAATTAACCTCCAGATAAACATTATAGGAGCTGTGGGTAATACAAAAAGATAGAGTATGATATTTTGAAAGCATCTTTCTTACAGGCTTTTTCATAGAAGCGTGTCAGTTTGGCAGGTTCTGCAAAGATATCTGGTCATGTTTTTAGGTTAATAATTCTCAGTAGACTGTAAAAAGTATTAATCACAGAGTATTTTTAGTCTCTCCATCCTTTCATGATGGAAAGGTTACTCCAGGCTGTTCATAGTGAGAGTGTGTAATTTTCTTTCAAGTGTCCTACAATACAGAAGAAAAAGTAGGCAGAACGTATTTAAGCTCTATTTAAAAATTGTAGCTAGGTTTAAAATTCTACATGTCATAGAGAAAGTCTATGATAAACTGTGACTAATATAAAAACATTGTGCAGCTCAATACTGAAATTCTGGAGAGAAAAAAAAAACTATACATTTGTACTTGACAAAAGGACTCAAGGTTCTACTGGGAGAATAAAAATTGCATGTACTCCTCTAGGACTAGATATTTATTCTGAACAAGGAAGTGCCTTGCTGCCTTTCTCCAAGGCAAAGAACAGACTGGGGTCAATTGGAGTGTCATTCACTGCCATTAAATGGGAAAACAGCAGGCAATACTCCCTGAGCCCGTGAAACTCAGTGGCACACAGCATTTAGCGGCAGGATGTGGAGTAAATGGAAGAGGTTCGAACGGAGGCAGAGAAAAGGTCAGCGAAGTGTCATTCAATCAGTCTATCAGCTAGGTAGGAGAAGAGATGTTCAGCTCTACCTTCCTGCATTCTTATTGGGATGAAAAATCTCCAATAAAATCAGGCCGTGTCTAGTTAGTAATCTATTAATCTGTTAGACCAAGCGTCTAGGCTGGATGTTCAACAACAAGCTCAAGGTTGTATAGGATTACATTACATTGTACAGTAACCAAATGTATTAATGGATTTATGAAACATCAGCACTCTAGAATACATATTTATTTATACAGTACCACAGAACTGTTGAAATCTTGTATCAGGAGATGTGGATTAGTTTTGAATAACAGCACCACTTCATATTTGTGTTCGTTCTAATACATTTCTGTAAAAAAAAAAAAAAAAAAAAAATCAGCTAGGAGTGCAGAATACATTGAAAATCTATAACAAGGAAAAGGGTTCTATTTTGAAACTTTCACTACCCTTTATTTCTTTATTTCAAATTGTTGGTGTCATTGCATCTGGGTGAATTACATTACACTTATCAAGAATGTACTGCGATACATACCACACAACAAATAAAGGCTGATTAATATGCCAATCCACCAGGTTTCCTTTTAATGCCCCTTTTGGAAGAGATGGGGTCAAGGTGAGAGTGCGCATACTGTATTTTGCCTACCTTGCAATTCTTTTGGTAATCAAAAAAGAACACCTTGAATTGGGAAAAAATACATTGCTGACAAGCATCCCAAGAGATCCTAAGAATTTAAACACTGACAGGTTAAAAAATGTTTCTGTATAACCAGGGTTGTAGCGGTTAAAAAAAATTATTGATTTAAAAAAAAGAGGTGGGTAAACTATGTGATCAAGGTAAGGCAGACTATGATATACTGATAAAAAAAAATATTATTAATGTTTCTTGGGAAAAAAATGTGTGGAAAAAAAGCTAGAAAGCTAAAGCTAGAATATAGCTGGAATAAAGATGAAGATGAAGTTTATTCATCACCATTAAGACTATCAAACAATGAAAGACAGTATGGAAGATTTCTTTAACATCAGCCACTATTTAAAGAACTAAATAGTCCATCATGCATTTCAATGAGGAAAAACATAGGATATTATAATTTTCCCCCTATTTTAGGAAAGCCACGTTGCCCATTATCCCCTACTTAACTAACATTAGCGATGTTAACACCATGTCAAGTCAATGGCATGAATCAAACTGTTTACTAAAACAACAAAAAGACCACAATAATATCTTAAAATGTCGTTAGTCTTTCGACTGCTTCCACCAAGGGGTCGCCACAGCGTACCATCCGATCCGCACAATAACTTGGCACAGGTTTTACGCCGGATGCCCTTTCTGATGCAACTCTCCCATTGTTCCTGGGCTTGGGACCCACACTGTATCCAGTGGTTGGGGTTTGGGCATTGGCTGTGAATCAAACCCGGTCCTTCTGCATAGCAGGCAAGAAACCTACCTCTGAGCTACCAATGCCCTACAGTAATATCTTTAAAAAATCTAGATTCATGTTGTTGTTTTTTCACTTTGTGGGTCTTTTGCTGGCATAACACATGAGTAGTCTTGCCATTTCTACACTTCTACACAAAATTTATTGCGTATCCATGTTTGTTAAACTTTAACTGATAAACTGGCTGACACACGGGAGGATGCGTTTGGTCACAGCAAGTGCTGACTGAACAGTGCAATATTAAATAGACTACAGTTTGATCTGGTAAAACACTGTGAAGAACCCGAGCTGTTGACAGGCCATTCTAGGAATATCTTTAGCAAATTTTAAAGCTGTGTTAATGGTAGTCAGAGGTGGTAAACATTTCGGAAATTTAAGCGGTCCATTCATGTGCGTTTAATTAACAGCCCTGTGCATAAAGTATCAACATGGTGAAAATGTTTAATTAGAAACCCCACAGATACTGGCCAAACTTTGTGTTATAGAATTTAAAAAGAGTTGTATCAGTAAAATCAGTTAATGTCAACTAACATCATTCTTATTATAATATTGTAGAGTAACTTACTATGCTTGCTCATTAGTTTTTAATTATTACATTTATAAATATTATAGCTGTTAGCGAAGAGATCTGTATGTTCCATAAATTTAAATATGCATGACTACAGAATAGCGAATCATAAGAAAACATATAGTTTTTCTTCAAATTGTTATTCAAATAAATGTAGGCCACTTGTGTAACTGCCTAAACAAGTGCAATCTGTCCTAAAACAAAAGATCGACAGTATGAACCTGGTGAGTGAATGTCTCTTTATTGCTGCTATGTAAGTGATAACAGGAACTAACTTGTTTCACAGATGTTCCATAACATTAGAACTTCACATCCAGCAATATATGTTATGCATGAATACATTTGAAAATTTTGGCAAACCACTGTTGCACAAGAGAATAAATATATGTCAGGCTGTGTTATACAATATAACATCGTACGAGTACTGCAGATTGAATGCAGAAATCATTTCATAACAAGAGAGCAAAATCTACAATATAAATATTTCTATGTTATTGGACTGGATTAGAATTACTCAGCTATTGCCCAACCAACATTTTGTAGAATACAAAAATATTTATGCTAATACGATCTAATAAAAGACTGATCCAACTGTCTCGAGTTTGTGTTTGTAATTTGCAATTTACCCAAGCGATGGAACTGATCTGCATCCTGCAACAGGTTGGCGTTTTCACTTAAGTTCATTATTCTCAGCCCTGCCTCCTTTAGATTTCCCTTGATTAAAGGTGTCAGGATTGCCTATTGATGTGCCACAGACATACAAGATGCCTTTTGAGGCTTGCTTTACATTGTAAAATGCAATAGACTACACGTACTCGAAGGTACTGTACGGGTGTGTCCTGGGACGTCTGAGGAGAACTCAGGAGAGAGTGTTGCATTTTACACTATTCCTAACACAACTGCACAAGCAGAAGGACGTGATCATTAAACAAGCACCAAATATTGCACATGAAAGACGAAAACACCAGGAGTAGCTCAATATTGTTTAGAAAATGCCTCGCAGTTTGAGGCAAGCTGTCTGATCAGTGTTCGGTCATGAAATATGCAGTGTGAGTGATTTTTCACTCTACGCTGTTTATGATTATCATTTACACCTTTTAAAATGCCATGCTTACGAAGCACATAATGTTCTCTTCATCAAGACAAAATATAAAGGAAAACCAACATGTTAATATGTACAGCAGATAAAACATGAACGTAAGTATAACATGTTTTAATCAGCGGGGTGTAAAGGCGCTGTAATCACACCACGAGTCTGGATCTCTTCTGAAGAGAACAGTGAAATTACTCCTGTAGTATAATAGAAATGGCAAAGCGATTCTGTGAAAATGAAAAGGCCAGGATAATTTCAGGTCGAGAGACTATTTATATTAAGTTCCAGTTAGAGTGGCATATTCTGTGAAAAATTCTGAAATGAATCAAAAACCTCTAAAAAGCAAGTTAATGGCTCCAGGTGTGAGAGCCCCTGCCAGACCTATGAAGGAACAGGCAACTGAAGACAGAGTGATATTGAAAAGAGATAGAGATTGGAGTTTCTCTGGAATAAGAAATCTAATATGACTGCATGCTCAGCATGGACATAAATCAATACAGGTATATTAAGTACATTTTGTGACAGACCTGTTGGGGAGTCTAGTCCTCATAATTGGAACCGTTTCTTTTGTGCAATTTATTTCAGACAATGGTATTTAAATGCACATTTCAAAGAGATAATCAATGTCATTTTTTTTCCCTTTTTTTTTCCAGATTGCACAAATGGTCGTTAATTACATTTGAAACAGATAACTTCCAAAAGCTTGCATGCATAAATGACATTTCACACAAATGATTGAACAGAAGGCAGAGCAAATTCACAGCTTTCTGCTCTGCTGACAGGAATATTAATTATCTGTGCAGGGAAAGAACACGGAGTGATCACACACAAGCAACATAAATACGGAGTACGAAACCATGAATTGTACTATACAGTATGGAATAGCACACAGCAGAATCAAATGGCAATAAATAAGAACAATAATTTGGCAAATAATTAGGCAGAAATTTGCCAGCAATTACTTTTTAATTTATAAAATGATATGTAACTTTTGTAGATTTTGGGAAATATTCATGAGCAAAGTAGCTTATATATAAGCTACTTATATATAGTTATAATTTTATACATCTTTTTTTCCCAGTAGTTTATGGTATTAAAAAAAAAAAGTGCAAAGTCTACTGTGATATAGTACATTCTGACCAATCAGATAAAAAAAAAAATCAACATAACTGTGGTATAATTTTTTTTTAACAAAAATATAATTTAATTATACGAAAGTATATTTCAATACAAATGTAAAGACCAATGCACATGTAAGTTAACAGACGTTAAGGCTATATTAATATTTGATAATTTATTAAATAAATCTAACTTTAGTTATTGATTTTTGTATTTATCAATTTTTTTTCTTTCTTCTTTTATTTCTATTATTTATTTATTGTCCTTCTGATAATGTGGGGTCTGTTGAACAAATATATCCTTATGTCTCTTTGTCAGTTTGCTTGGTGCTCCTTGTGTTGGAGAAAAATAAAAAGATGATTTTAGAACTGTGCTAACTTGAATTTCTTTTTGCCAGCCCTTGACATTGATGAAGTTGGCCTGAACCTCCTGTTGTATGCAGTGATAAATCTACAAGACGACAGCAAAATGGGGTTTCCAACCCTTCAGAACATATATAAGATTAAGTGGCTTTAACATTTTTTTTAAAACTCCTTTGCATTATCCATATTTCTATGTGATAATTACACATGTTGCTGCAGAGGACAGGGTTATATAGAAACCACAGTTTCATGATTGGTGAGTTTTTCTATTCCAGTCACGATTTACCAGAACACTACACATCACCTCAAACTGTGGGCAAATTACATTGGAGCTAAATTATATCTATAAGTTAAGGTTACTCCATTCCAGTCCAACAGGAATAAAAATTCCCCAAATTGTCAGAAAATCTGTTAGGAACTCATGCTTATTGGTAATACATGATATTAAACTTTAACTGTATTATGGGAAGGTACCATGAGCAGAAAATATGAACCTAAGAATATAAAGTAGGTTGAAATGGAAATGACATTGAGAAGATCCCTCTCTACATCAGACATTCGAAGACAAGACTCCTGATTTTATTCCCTCCAGTAGACTTCACTAAATATTAAATATGGATTTTATTTTAAATTTTAAAACGGCAGTAATAGGTTGTTTGCAATCACGTTACTATTATGACGAGTATCCCTCTGGATAGTAGGGAGTGAAAAACAGAATGGACAAGATGAGGAAAAAGTTTAGAGAACGGTATGAACAGAATATTACCAAATATTTTAGATGTGGTCCTTATGTTATAAGGGGAAGTGAAGAATTGAAAGATGTGCCTGTTATCAAGGCTGTAGATAGAGTACAAGTGCCTACCCTGACCTCTCACGCACTGCAACGATGCAGTGTGTCACCTATTCCTGCCCCTCTCTCGTGGTGCTGTGATTGGCAGGCCAAGCTGTCAATCAAGGTCGCGGCCTGTTTGCACTCGTATGTTTGCACTTTTGTGTAACATTTAACCCCTTAATTTAAGTATTGCTTATGACTGTTGTTTTAAATCTCTCTCTCTCTCTCTCACACACGTGCACACACACAGCTGAACAGATGTGCGCACACAGATGAACTATGCAAAATACATACAGTACATACCTCATGGTGAGTTGTCTTTACTATGTCACAGGATTAAAGGAATACAGACTTAAAAAAGCAATGAAAAAATGATAACTAAGATTTACAATGTAAAGAAACACTTACTTATGTAAAGAAGACACATACTGTAAGATGTTAAATTTACCAGAGTAGCCCCTGCACACACAGGTATTATCTTATAGCATTCTGCTTCTCCTGACGGCATACAAAAATACTAACCGATGATTTTCAGGCATTTTTAGCCTCCCCCCCCCCCCACTACCTGTGGTGCTCGATAAAATCTCCTTCTGGATTATCTGTTTAATCGATCTGAGAAATGGTAACACAAACCACAGACATTTTAAGAGCTAGCAGTAGTGCTTCCTATGTACTGTAGAAAACCACTTCCTGATCTCCAGTAGCAATCTGCACCACACAACGCATTGGAAGTGATTTCATTTGCAAACGATCTATAAAGGAAGCGTTCCTTGCTTGAAAAAATGTATATAAGACATTTAACATACATTCCTTTTCCTGGTTTTTAGGAATGCTGCCAATAATTCCAATATGAAATATTTAACTAATAATTAATGCAAATATTACATACATCATTCTGTAACTAACCCTGCATCTTAATTTAATAAGACATTTGTCACTCAAAATACATTATCTGAAATTGTAAATGAATTAATAAATAAGTCTTCCACCGATTAAAGCAGATGCAAATGTTCTGGGGGGAGGGGGATCAGCCAAAAAAAATAAAATAAAAAAAGAATTCTTCAAATGCAGACCTGATGGCAGTAGCATTATGTTTATAGGCATTAGCATACAGATCTGCACATATAAATACACATGCTTCATGGTCCTGGCAAAAGGTTACTGTAACGATCCAATAGCTTTCCATGAGCTGCTGATCCAATTCGAGACTGGAGGCAGGCGAGTTTCATCCCAAAGGGACCTGAAGCGGTGCTGCACTTTTGTCATTTATCATGTTTGGGTGGGCTTTTTTCTTACCTATTCTCTCCCTAAAAAAGTTTTCAGTCAAGCTTCTAAAAGTCATCAAATTCCTAGGTCCTTAAGAAACCCATCCATCAAAGATCCCCACCAAGGAGACAGAAGAGAGGAAATTGCTCCAGTATCACTCCGTAAGGGGAGTGTACTATCAACTACATCTCCAGTTGGAGAACGCAGGACCCTGCCCTCTGGGTGCTGAGCTGTGAAATTTCAAACACTGGCCTGAGTAATATCTTAGTGTCCCTATCATATTAGTGAATTCTAACTAATGAGGTCCAGCAACAAAGAGGCTTTAATTCAAAAGACACCATTTTTACCATTCTGGTGAAAAGTAAGGAGATTCAAAGCCAACTGTTTATATAAAGTTTATACCAAATATTATGATTTTAATTTATTAATAACTTTTAAGACTGTTACAGTCTTCAAGTCAGACGTCTACCTACTGTATATACAGATGAATGTGAATTCTAAATCATCAATTGTTTTAAATCCTGTAACTAATAGTGGTCTTGTCTCAAATAATAAATAAAAATATTTGAACATTTACTTATATTCTGTGATGGAGCTTACTTTAAGTGGGTGTTTTCACAGAAAGAATGTTAATAAGCCAAGTAAATAATCTGGCTGATCTAAATACAATGATTTTATTCAAGAAAAATCCAGAGCTTATAAAAATGATCATTAATAAAGGTCACACATTTGTAATACAGTATAATTCAATATTCAATGTGCATATAATTATCAGATATGGCCAACTGATGTTAAAAAGTTTAGGTCTAACTGATATGGCAAAAATTTTAGGAAGTGTAGTTTGAATGTATAGGCCCACCAATATGAAAACTCTGACAAATCATTTAAACAGATGTAAATAAATGTATAAGCAACATGGTGGCTGCCTGTGTGGGTTCAATGGAGGTGCCCCTGTTGTACTCCCACCTCCCAAAAACATGGCAAAGGTGGACTATATCTGCTAAATTGCCCCTAGGTTTGGACTTGTGTAGCTTTAGCTCGGGTGTGTTTGGTATTCTGCAATGGACTGGCTTAGAAAAAAAAAAAACATTGCTTGTTCTTTTTCCAATCCTCTATTCAGTCTTGGCGGAACATGCATCCACTGTAACATCAGATTCTTGTTCCTGGCTGGGAGTAAGAAACCTGATGTGATGTTCTGGTGGTGTAACACTTCTGCCTCAAGGTTTGACATGTTGTGCATTCTGAGATCCTTCTCTGCTTACCACGATTGTGAAGAATGGTTATCTGGGTTACCAAAGCTTTTTACTCTGCTAGAGACGGTTTGGCCATTCTCTTCTGTTTCTATTCAACAAGGCGCTTCCATCTGCAGAAATACTGCTTATATTCCACATGAATCTGTAACAGAATTGCTGTTATCTATTCCATGAGATCTTATAAAATACCCAAAACATCCCTTCTGGCACCAACAGCCGTACCACAGTCAGTCATTGAGATCACATTTTCCTCATTTGGATGTTTGATGTGAACATTAACCAAAGCTTTTGACCTGTATAACTTAATGCATTGTCCTGCTGCTGCAATCCACGATTGGCTAAAAGAAAACATGTCAAGTATAACTGCTCCTAAATTCTAGGAGAAAAAAAAATCGACAAATGAATGTGTCTGCCAAAAACTGTTTAGGTTACTTTCTAACCTTGCCTTCACTGTCTGCTTGAAAAGATCACATAACGAATAGCACTTTACTGACTAGAGCAGATAAAGTTTAAAAATTGCTTAAATGACTTAATAAAGGAAATTACTAAAACAGAAATCAACAGAACAGAACTGACTGAATTAATCAGCAATTATTTTCGGTGAGCAGTCGAGTGAAGAGACGGTGATGAGGCTTGCATGTGTATTTTTTACTTCAGGTGATGAGACAGAGACAGAGACTGATGTGGATGAATCTGGTATTCAAAGTAAGAATTTGTTTTCTATTATAAATGCACCATTCTGCAAAATTTGACAGTAATGTATTTTTTTAAGTCTGTGCTAGAAATGTAGACTTAGGTTAGGTGTCTTTCAGTGAAATTTGGCATGGAAAGTTTTTTCTATTTTTTTTTACATCTAAGGCTGCAGGGTGCTAAAATAATAATGAAGATATGTGAAACGATTTCAAAATATTAATATTTATATTTAGGAATATAAATAGTTTAAGAATGTCAGGATTTGACCATGTGAGAAGTTTTGCCATCACATACAGTATAGTAAAAAAAAAAAAAAATCAGCACAAACACTGCATTGTGATATAAAAATGAGTCGTAAAGTATATTGGCATTTTTAAATTCGACATTCTAACAGTGCAATTTAACCAAACTTTAATGTGTTTTAAAACTAACATTAGCTTTAAAATACTACATTGTAAAAAGGGACCAATACTCGATAGAAGAAAAATGAGTTTGGTGGATGAGGGATCGGTGTGATTTGTTTGCAAGTTAGATGGTCTGGCAATTGTCTGATAATGCATGCCTCTAGTGTGTACTCTAACGAAAAAGTGCCTGAGTATTAGCATAGTCTCTCTATCATCACCCCGGCGTCGCTTCCCAACAAAGCCTCCCGCAGTGGGAGATGTAATTTCAATCTCCCTGTGCGCTTTCAGCCACTGCAACTCTCAAAGCAAACAGAGAGTCAGGGAATGTTCACAGGGAAAATCAGTGGTAATCAGGCAGGCTGGTGCTCTCTCAGCCATTAAAACCTCTCGCTAAGAGAGCCCCAGCCCACACAGCCTAATATTTGATTGCATCTGAGTGCAGAAGGAGCTTTCGTTTCTAATGCGTACAATTCCTGAGATTAACTCATAGGAATTCTGCCACATAGAAGGACATCCAGTGCATATTTATTAGGCTACCTTCTAAACCAAGTGAAATGCCAAGGACGTTTCTCGTCACACGTCACTAGTTTCATTTCTCGCTTTTGGTCTCTTATCTCTGTAGATCCGGATAGAAGGTCAGTGGACTTGGTGAATCTGTTTAAAAGACAGGCCTCCAGATAAACAACACGGTATATCAAACCAATATACAGACAGCACAGCATACTGTATGCTACAGACAAGGGACACTGCATTACAATTCAGTTGGCCAAACGTATTCAGTAAGTCTGAGAAGAAAGCTATCCATGGATTCTATAAGACGGGATATATATATAGTATGTGCTCTACGAGGTGGGTGTCTCCTCTAATTTTTCAAGAAAAGCAATTCTATGGTTTCAAGAGAGGGTAGGAAGACCTGTTAAAAAGTGAAGTACTCTTGTAAAAGACTTGCTTTTTTTCTAATTCACTGTGTAATAATAAATGCTAAAAGTGTCTATAGGGAGCTCATTATCAAGATAGTGAGAGCTGGGTTCTTTGAGAAACATATATGCTCTCTTTCAGTAGATTAACAGACAAGACCAAAGTTAGAGAGCATTTGGGAATAAGAACGAGTCTGAGATAGCACATGATACTGTTTCATTATTTGTGCTGAATATAATACAGAAACTTAATTCATAAAGTATTAAATCAACTTACATCTTAATGCTGAAGTGTAAAGCAGTACCATGTGGTCAGGGTTTTAAGTTCATATCTTGACTTTAATTGGGAAAAAAAAGCCTAAATTTTGGTTCCCAAAAAAAAAAAGCCAGATCTCATGTACACAAATGAAAAAAGATTAAGGTTGAATTAAAAATAAGGCTTGAAAATTTATCAATTCTTCAGATCTTTTCAATCCTCAAGCTGCCTCTGTTGTAGCTAAATGAGGTTGAAGTATTAATATGAGTTTTATCAAAACGCTGAACTGTCTCCTCTCTTGTGCCTGACCTTCAGAGGCAACTACAACATAACTTTTATATCAACTGGAATACGCAGGAAAAATGAAATTACAGTTTCTTTTTCTTCTTGTATGGTTCTTTTATGGTTCTTTAATTTGCGCATGTATGAAAAGTGTGCAGTATACAGTATGTATATCTATAAAACTATATATGTATAGTAAAAACTATACAAATTTGACCCATACAGTATAAGAGTATACACTAGAGATTTACATAGAGGTTGGGTTGCAGCGCTGCTGGTACTATAAATATCATTTCATGTTAATGTCTTGAAGTTTCGTGGAATATTTGTCTTTTAATGCCAATGGAGAATGATCATTTAACACATTTAATACACGTTCTCCAAATAAACAGGTATATGATTTAATTTAGGCTGTGTTTTTGGTTACTGACTGGAAGTACAAATAAAAATTGCCCTTGATCGTGCGCTCTGTTACTCAAACACACTTCAGTAATTTAAGCCTTTGGGTCTTGTCTTCTTAAATGATTGCTAAACGGCTGATTAGTATCATTAAATTTGTATTAATTTTGGAAGCTTTTAACATCCTGATCCAGACCATTTGTTACATTCTGAACAATGGGAAGAAATCGCATGGACATACACAACTACTGCAGACTACCAGAATATTAATGATGCTTTGAACCCTCAAGCTTGTAATGAAGATTCATGGATTTAATATGCCAGTAAGCGTTCGCAGACATACGATTACATATTACATTGAGCTCTTCCACTGTGTTATTTTACTAACTTGGCTACTAAACATGACCAGCTTAAAACGGCTATGATATACAAAAGGTTCAAACGAAAATGAACAAGTGTAAGGATCTGAGTGACTTAACAAGTGCCAAATTGTGATGGCTAGACAACTGGGTCAGACCAGCTGCAAAGTAGACGGATTTTGAGGTGTTCCTGGTCTGTTCCCACAGAAGAGCTACTGTATTGTAGCACATCTTCCTCAAATGTTAATGCTGGCTATAATATAAAGTGTCAACACACTGTGCATTGCAGCTTACTGTGTATGGAGCTATGTAGCTGCATCCCAGACAAACCTGTGAATGTTGACAAAAATGCTTGCAACAGGCACTACATCAAGACTGGACCAGAAGCAATGGAAGAAAGTGGCCTGGCCCGATGGCCTGATGAAAAATCTTTTCTTTTACATCATGTGGATAGTCAGATGAATGTACAGTACATTGCTTTCCTCAGGAAGAGATTGCACCAGGATGCACCATGGAAAAAAGGCAAGCTGGCAAAGACGGTGTGGTGCTCCGGGCCGTGCTCTGTTGGAAAACCTTGACTCCTGGCATTCATGTTGATGTTTCTTTGGCGAGTAACACCTACCTAAACATTGTTCCAGACCACGTACATCACATCATGGCAACAGAATTCATTGGAAGTGGCCTCTTTCAGCAGGATAATGCACCCTGCTACAATGCAAAAAGTTTTAGGAACATGAAAAATAGTTCAAGGTGTTGCCTTTGCCTCAAAATCCCCCAGCACTCAAGCCAAGTGAACATCTGAAAGATGATATCAATATACGTCCGCACCATGGCCCCATCTTACAGTTTACAGGACCTGCTGCTTATATCTTGGTGTCAGATAAAACAGCACACCTTTAGAGGTCTTGCAGAGTCCTTGCAGAATTATTTTCCCAGGACAATGCGAACCTTAAAAATATTATTGGTGTAATTTAAAATTGCATTTTCAAATCTAAGAATCTATCAAATCTACGTAAATGGCCTGAAGAAATCATTGTGTGTTCCAGCTAAACATTTGCCACATGTGCAACAATGTTTTAGTTCAAACAATGCACAAAGACGTCTTAAACAGTCTTAGAGGTGCTAAATCAATCATAGGATATAAAATAACGTTTAATGCTTAAGTTGTCAAAATGAACATTTGCATGGCCCTGTGTGTGTGTGATTTCAATATCCAGCAGATGGAGATGGTACAGCTGCATGCCATCACTCATGAACATGTCTGAATGTTAATGAAATACACTGTCTGTGTAAACAATAAGTTTCAGAAGCTCTGCATATGTTGTGGTACATTACACAAACGGATCTCTGATGTAGCTGAGGCCAGACCTTTAACACGAAACCATGGAAATTCATTAATCAACAGGTCTGTTCCTGAACACCTTGAATGCAACCGTGCTTAAAAATGCTGATGCATTAAATCTAAAAACAAAGCAGAATGTTCAGCAGATATTCATTTATATATACTTTTTTTTTTTTTTTGGAGCAGTAAGGCCAAATCGTCACACACAATGGGTCTTTATTTTGTCTAGCACAGACACAATAAACCTCAGTGGTTAACACATCCATCATGAATGATGCAACTGATGCAAAACTTGCAGGAATTTTCATGATTGAAGAATTCTGTGAATGTAGCTGATGGCAAGTTGTAGTTAAGATTAAACAAACATAAAAAAAATGCTTGGCTGGGGGAGGGTATGTCAAAATTCCAATCATAAATTACTAGATAACTGTGATTTGTAGCCATCATTTTTTTTCTTTTTTTTTTACGTTTTGTTTATCACTTCAAATATCCAGAATGTCTCACATATCTGCAGCACTACAGCTTTGCCCTTTAACTCCAGTTGCAAGTCAGGTCAAAAATATCTACTAAAAATGTTAACCGCAACCAAAAAAACACATCATTTTTCTTTGTTCCTGCGGTTGGGTAAATTCAGGGTTGAATTGTTTTCTTGCTATAATCAAAGCACACCAGTGAGTCTATCTCACTCAGGTGCTCCAGTCTGCTTTTGATCTTTACCCACTATTCAGTCTACTGCTGTTTTCTCACATAAAACCAACAGCACTGAGGAGTAAACCTCATCAGAGTTTGATTCCCTTGTGAGTTATGCAAATGCTGAAGCACCTACTTTTTTCTTTTGCTTTAAATTAACCATTAGTAACCAGATAGTATCAATATAAAATGCAATTTATATCCCAACAACATCTTTATGACCTTGGCTGCTAGACATCGCCATGACATCTTTTAAACATTTTCCAGTCATCCTTGAGTATAGCATGTAATTAAAACCTATCAGTATTTTTAAGACAGCACCCCCTTTTGGCAATGGTTTCTTCCATCTCTACTTTCTTGCATTGGGGTGAGTAGAATTAGCTCAAGTTTCCTTCACACATCATCAACCAATATAAATGACTTCTTGGGGGGAGTCAGTGCCATAAACAACTCACTATAATTACAACTGTTAATGCTACAGTATTTGAAAAGAATGCAACCCCAACACACATTAAAGCTGTATATGCCATCCTTGAGATATCATTTGTACATGGTATGCTGATGTTGAATAGATATGTGTGGATGTAGATGCTCATACAAAATTATTAAAATAAATAATATTCCCAGAAAAAAAAAAAAAAACTTTCTTGATTTCCTCCCTTGCAGCAAATCCTGCAGACAGATTTACAAGCATGTCTTTGAAGGTGCAATTGAGCATAATTTTACTTTTCTCGCATATGCTGCACCCAGTATGAAAGAATCCGAGCTGCCACAGATGCTCTTGGCAAAGGAGAGGGAGGAGATGGCCCAACAGCCCTGAGCAAGCCAAATCAAAATGTGCTCATTCAGAACACTCTGCACATTTACAGACGGTAATCAGCAATCTTTATACACATATTTGTGAATGCAGAAAATGATGAGGCATGGTTTTTTTGTCAAAGTCACCACATATAAGATACAGCATATACAGGATACGCAAAGTGGAAGTAATATCACTCAACCAGGGCTGTCTTTACACAAGTCTAATGTTTGAGTCTGAATATTGTTTTATCCCTACATGGTAGTCTATTACACTTAGTTCAAAGTAGTAATTGAACTTCCAGGCCTGTGATGCCAACAGAATGACTTTCTTTCTCAGAGGGCTTCTTCTCCCTGGAGTATACTGTATATATACAGTATATATACAGTATATATACATATATATATATATATATATATATAGATAGATAGATAGATAGATAGATAGATAGATAGATAGATAGATAGATAGATA
>JAOVVB010000008.1:6349301-6360793 GCA_028570985.1 Heterobranchus longifilis | reverse complement strand
GACAAGATTTGAGATCACCTAATTGTTGCCGTCTTTAATCACTTCAGTAGTTAAACTCGCTTGTTGTTACCAATGCTTCCCAGTATAATGCAAGTAGTTGGCACATTGTTAAGGGAGCAGTGAAAACACTAAAATGTGCAGGTAAGTGGGTCCTCTAGGACCATGGTTGGAAACTCCTGAGAGAGATCACTTCTCATCTTCCCCTACTTAACCAGTGCACCCATTCAAGACATTGAAAAATGTAGCCAGAGGTATCTACAGCCCAGAGACCAAGTGGGCAGGAGCCATTGCCCAGGTAACCATCAATCACTTTGGTGCGTTACCATCTGCCGCTTACGTAATGACCTGCCAGTCATTTCTGTAAATTATGGATTGGTGGAATTATTTTCTTCCTCTATTTGGGTTGGAGCTTAGGACATGATATGGTGTGAGTAATGAAGAGTAAAAGTATTACATACAAAAAATAATCAAGTACAAATATTTGAAAAAAAATGCTGACAGTAATTTTATATTAATTAAGTATTTGTTCTTTGTTACTTGCCACTTCTGCATTCCACATTATTAAATGTAACTATAAACCATTAAAAAGCAGGAGGCCTCATTCTTTAATTAGAAAAAAAAAATTATAGGCAATCTACTGTGGTAAAGTGGTATAGACAGAATAATACACTTCAGACTCACATTTAATGTTTCACTGTCCATTTCACTGTGTTTTATTCCTTACATATTTTTTTGACTGCTCCCGTGACATTTTAGTTAACTTCTGTAGAATCCACGTCCTACTGCAGACCTCTACTGCAGTGTTCCTTAATAATAAGGTAGACAAAGTAAAAGCAAAGTACACAACGTTACCACAGAAACGGGATGTTTTAGACAAATGTCCATTATCAGCTGTGCAAGCAAAGTGCTTCTGAGACTATAGGAAATAAAATCAGTTAGGATTTTTTTTTTTAAAAAACATGCCGTGCATTCTGTGGAGTTATGAAGTTCTGGAGGTACAAATGAGCTCTTTTTTGCGCTGTTGATGCGTCTCGCCACTAGAATGAAGAAATCCTTTTTTCCTGATGGTGGCTACCATTCTGGTCTAATTTTCCCTGATGTACAGTTGACTGCATCTCTTGCAGGAAAGACAATAAACAGTTCCTACAGTGATCCATGATGAGTGATGAGGGACAAAAACTGAAGCTTAAGGGCCTGTGATTTTGGCTACTATGTTAATAAATTTACAAGTGGAACTTAACAGTTGCAGAAAAGCACTGCTAAAGACTGATCAGTTAACTCCTTACGAGAATATTTTTGGTCAGTTTAAAAGAGATGCATGGAGGTTCTTTAAAGGGAAATTTTTAATAATTTATAAGCAATAAGCACAAAGCGAATTCTATCTGTCGTACAGTAGTGCTATTTAATTAAGATATTTCTAGTATCGGCAAACATTTAAACAGTGCAACTTTTTTTTTAACACTTTTAAACTTCTACAATAATTTGACAAACTGTTGAGGGCTACAACTGATCCTTTAATTCTTTTTTAAACACTAGATATCCTTCTTTTCCAAGCTTATGTTTGAACTTATGTTTTGGCCTTTAAGCACTTCATAACACAAATGTGATGTTTTTGCATCCAAGCTAATTTTTGCATCACATTGCTTCTTACTGTGACATGAAGCAAGCTGGGCAAAACAGTGGCTGCTGAATTTACTAAATGCATGCGATGGAATCCATGACAAGAGATCTTAACTGGCTGTTACTGCCAATGTTGTTTCCCAAGCAGCCATGGACAGTGATAATGACAAGAAGCTGTTGTCAACTGCTGAAATAAATCTGAAACTGGTAAAAGGGAAGGCTGATGATGCATTGTGAAGTAAAATGATTGTATTCTTCATAATGTTACTCATGATTTGTAATGGTTATTGTAATGTTTTATGTGCAATTTTCTGCCCATATGAAACCCAATCAAAATGGTAAAAGCAAGACTTTATGTTTAATAAAGTTCAACCAACATATTATTAATACTAAATTGCATATTTAGAAATGCTAAATTCCACACCCACAACTGCAGGCTGATTTATTCATTGTCACTAAACTATGGGAGGTAAAGTTTAAGCTTTTTATAAAATAATGCGAAAATCACTGATATGATCAAAACAATTTTGGCTTTATAATTTGGCATTTCTGATTTTTAACACTCTTGTGATAAAAAAAAAACATCAAAACATCTGTAATAGAAAGAATGGTTGAATAAGATGGTATGCACTGCTTCTTATGACAAAATGAAAGAATTTACAGTGACAAAAACATGGAATAAATTTTGGTGTCATGCTTTAAATAACTGATGGCAAGGACGTTCCTGGTGGTGCTTTCATGCCTGGATAACAATAACTATAAAAGTAAATTATGACTTTGTTTGTTTTTTTGTGAGTTGTTTTTACTATTTTCCACAAACTCAAAGAAGTATGTGGAATGGCTGGCTGTCTGTGTTGTATGCTGCTGATTTAAAAATAAAAATAAGAATGAATACAATGGATTTATCTCATTTTGCAGTGGAATTCAAGTTTTGAGACTGCTTGTATTTGTAGGCCAGCATACAGATATTTTAGCAAAGCTAGTCTTAGGGTTGCAACCATTTTTAGGATCCTTTGCATGCACTAACGTTTATGTTTTATTGAACTGTACTTATGTATTCCTTAAAAATTTACACACAGTCAATGTATAATGTGTCTTTTGGTAGACTACACATCTTTAAAAATTGACTATCTGTATCAGTAAACTTTCTGCACTTACAGAGTGACCCTATAAATGCTCATTAGTTTTGTCTGCTATGAAATGCTTATAAATGCATTTATCTGGTGTTATATTTATTTGCTGTGGAAAAAATGTAACACACTGCCCAATATTCTAATAGTTTAAAAAAGCATCCTGCAAATTATTCATAAATGGTTTTGCAAATCTGTTTTTATAAAAAAAAAAAAAACATATATGAATTATTAAATTTTAGTTTCATCATAAAACACAGAATATTATATTTACGCTGGAGGATAACCAACATCCCAAAACGATATATCATGCAAATGTGTATTCCTGAATATTATAACATTCAGGCTAATATCAGAAATGAGTCCCACAACCTAGACAGGAATGTACAAATGTTTTAAAATTTGACCAGACTTAGCTAGAAAACACTGAATATAATCAAAAAGAACACAAAGGACACTGCAGCCCTATTAAAGACTGACTCTTTTTTTTAACAGTTTATTAATTATTCTTAAAATAGATTTCTTTATATTTTCTGTAATAATCATGACTATAGGTTACACAAATGGGTTAAGTTCTTTCCTACTAGCTGGCATTGTGTAATGTAAACAAAACACTGAGAAAACAACCTGTTATTAATTCACTGCTTCCTGAAGGGTAAACGATGCAAAAACAGATGAACATGCATATATAATTACTTTTTGAAAGGAGCTATAATTAAGAAACAACCAGATCGCTTAACTTTTTATCCTGAACTCTGCCATGATACAGCCCAAACTTTGCTTAAGTGCCTTCACACAGGCTGTGTCTAATCAGTTTGAATGCTCTTATTAGAAACTGAAAAAACTAAATTATTATAGATGTATGTATGTATGTATGTATGTATGTATGTCAGGATGCTGAGCTGTGTGAATAATTCAAAGCACAGAACCTGAAGGATTATAGAGAAACTGTACATTTTACCACTTCAAATGCCAACATGTAAAAATAAAAGTATGGATTTAAATCAGTGCTGCAACACATGAATTGCCACAAAGAATAATGTGACATCACTGAATAGATACTGTATAAGGAAATTTTGTGGTGTATTTAAAATATTTCATATAACACCATAATACACACCTAACCACCAATGGAAACTATTTCATATAACTATTTCAGCCAAACGATTCAAATACCACTAACCGTCATTTCAGTGCATCCTGTTTTAGTTCTACATTTTTGTATTCTTTTAAAAAGAATTCTAAAAGTCACATAAATAAGTAGTCCTATAATTAAGTGGCAGGGATTTTAAAGAGCACTAGCATGGTTTAGTTGTTTGTGGCGACTGGGATGTGGACAGGCATCAGCCGTGGAGGCAGTCATGACTCCTGCCTGCGTCTTATTACTGTGAACCTACTTATAGTGTTTCTTTGTACTTTGAGTGACTGCTGTGAGCCCGGAACAGAGTGGCTCTATAGCTAGTGAACCTAGCACACATGAACACACACACACACACACACACACACATACACACCTACATACAAACACATGCGTGTGATCTTGACCTTGAACAAGGCAAAAAGCCACAAGCTGGTGATGGCCCCTGTGGAGTTGCATTTCCATTATTTTTCTCAGTGGAGTTTTTAAAAATGTGCTGAAAAATGCAGTTAGATAAATTAACGTGAGTCTGGAGCTCAGGTGTAATTCCGCCTGCTTCCCAAGCCTTTCACTCTCACACACATGCGTTAGGCCGGCGTAAAACCTGTGCCAAGTTGTTGTGCGGACTGGATATTCCGCTGTGGCGACCCCTTGCCGGGAGCAGCTGAAAGACCAACAACAGGCCTTGTTCAGACACTGTCAGTTCAAATCTTGAATCAATTTTTGTCAGATCCAGAATCCATTTTGAACCACATCTAGATTCAAATAGAACTCCTAAAGATGTGTCTAAGTCTGGATGCTCTACCCACTCAAATCAGATTTCAAACTGTCCATTACATCAAGCAATCACATGATATGGGACATGAATCCATGGTTGAAAAACGAGTTGGAGACGGTGGATGAAACTGAGCTGGAAATAACAAAAAATTGAACATAGGACTTTTTTCTACTATTGGTGTGTCATGGATGGATTGGTGACGGGTGTGTGCCTAAATCTTTTTTCACCCCTCGCTCACTCCTGAGGGCTCACATGGCATGCAACCTCTCCTTCACCAGGTGTGTGAAGGTGCGGGGCCTGTAGATCGGGCAGGGCTGGCGGAAGATAATTGTTAAAGGATCTCTGACTTGCTCAGCTCTATAAAAAACGAGGCATGGAGCTTAGCTTAAGGTCCACAGTTCGGGAGCAAGGAGAATGCGTCGCGGACGCTAAACACGAGAGTGGCATGTGAGCGGGGTGATGCCATGCATCCCAGGGACTTCAAAGGCAGGTGCACTGAGTACTGCTGTTTGATCGCCGCACAAGAGACAGAGGCTAAGGGACTGCACAAGCTCCCGTGGCACTTTCACCGAGAGCCAGCCTTCGCGATCCAGCCGCCCAAGAGAAAAAGGCTACTGAATTTGACATTAAAGTGCTGTGGTTACCAGAGGAGCGACAGTCAACGTTGGCTGCGACGTTGGCTTTTCGGCGAAAGAGTCCCGTCTGCGGCTGTGCTCTAAACAAGGTCTTAACCTCTGTTTGCATAACGTACACCTTCATCCATGATCCCTTAAATGTCCAACATAGTTTAGAAATCCTGACTAGAGAAGAGGACAAACGCAACAGCCTCCCACACACAGCACATGTATTTCATGTCTTTTGTACATAACATGCTTGTGTGTGTCTCTTGATTGTCGTAGTGGTTATCTCTCTTTAATTTTTATTCAGAGTGCATCATTGCTCCCAAAAGCTGTTAAAACTGTTCCAACATTGTGTCGGGGTCATCCAACGACATCTTATCAAAGGAATTTAAAATTCAAAAACAATCCAATAACAGTGTTCCCTCATCCATAATGTTTGCACAGTAATGTTCCCACAACGATTTGGCCACCAAAAAATCATGTGTAGCCTTGCCAGCCTTTCTCTCTCTCCCTCTCTAAAATCGCAGGCTGCTATTAATAAAATAAAAACAGAGAAACCTGAAAGTGTAAACCTCTCTATTCTAAAGACTTTTTTATACTAGAAAACTTTCACTGTTAGGAACAAAAGTTAAAGTTTCAGGTTTCAGGTTTATGGTTCCTTTAATGAATGCTAAATAAATATCTTACAAAAATTTCTATTAACAATTATATTTTACTTTATTATTCAACATCACATTATTATCAATTTATTATCTTAGATTATACATAGAGTCTGTCACGCAAATATCTAAAAGCCTTGTTGTTACATGAAAAATAATGCATACGCTCTGACCAAGCAGATCATCAGAAGTAACATCACATGCACTTTGTTATTAACTAATTGAATAAGCTGATCCAAGTAGCTGATACATATAATATATAACAGTAAAATGAATATTCATTAACGTTATCCTTTCCGTTATCATTTTAACAGATGTTGTGGGTGTCACTCATAATCAATCTCAAATGTCAAGTCAGATATTTTTATGTTTTATTCTCTAAAGAATGCGTGCATGCCCCAATGAATGCAATATCGGCGCTAGGATCAAGACGTGCCTGAAAGTATCTTCGGCTTGAATTGCAAGTGAGATGCGACAGAGAAAGAAGACAGATAGTAAGTGATTAGAATTTAAAATGAGACGCCTTAAAAACCGATGCATGAAACTAATGTAAGACTAATGGCTAACAGCTGACCTTTTTTTCCTGCGAAACAGAAAAACTCCAATACAAATTCTGATCCTAATGTAACAGTAACCTTTCACCCACCACCTCATTCAAAACTAGCCTTTTATTTATACAGGCATCAAACAGAGGCTGTATAATTGTCTCCATAATTTCTTTTAATCCTGCTTCAAATTGAAGGGCATTGAGCAAGTAGCGTTTTAACCCCAAACAATGAACAAAACAGCGTTTTGACCTTCTATCCTCAGCGGCGTATCCTTGCTGTGTGTTCTCCTTTGTACTAATTATGGAGTAAGAATAGAAAACAGGCAAATGGACTGCCACTGTCAATACCTTTATATCCAGCAGTCGCTTATTCAGAGCTCCAAGGGCACTCTATAAGGATTACAGGCTTACGCTTAACACACCAGTTCATAAACAAGATTCTCATCTTCCCATTCAAAGCTGTGAAATATCTCTTGGCTCCTTAACACACACACACACATCTAGAGAGAGTGGCACACCGTACATGAACCTGAATGAACACATGAACACATTCTACACACATATATATCGCAGCCCCAAATCTCTCATCTCACAAGGTTATAGTGTTTTCGCAGCGAAAGCTGCCCCGTACCTATGAAGAGCAATTGAACTGACTGCTCGAGCTGTCTACTCACTTACACAAGATGAGGTGTGGAGTACAAAATTGCCTGCAGAGGACAGACAGCAAATGACAGAGTCTAGAAAAGAGTGAGGGGGGAAAGAGAGACAATGCGCTATACAGAGCTATTCCGAAGGTGCAAAGTCCCCAAGGGTGCTGGCCACCAATTTCCACAAGGTCAACGGTGGAGCAAGGAAGGCTAATCCTCCCAGGGAGCCATGACTAGTGTTTTAAACCAAGCAGGGAGAATGGATCGCTGAACAGCAGGTGTTTCTCACTTCAGCGCTCTGCTGCGTGCTTCATCTGCTTTTCCACTGACATCGCAGACTGACAATGTCAATGCCACCAAGCTGGGTGTATATAACGCGAGAGGGAAGTATACATGCATTATTCAACACGCGGCATAAATCTGCTGAATGGTTCCGCTCAGGTGTTTCAGAGCCTACAGATGAATCTCGACGCTGACACAGATCAACTCTTTACTCCAACATAATATCAATTACAGCCCCTGGAAGCGGCCCATTTTTTCACGTCGATCCCCTAAGAGTTCTTATCCTGAGATAGGCTTCATGATTGGGATATATCGAGAGGGAACTGAAGCCGTACCACTTCGTATCTGTGAATTACAGAGCAGCAGCATCCTTGACACGTTCCTCCCTCTGACTGAGCCATGACTGACACCTCCTAATGTCGAACGCTCCCAATATCTGTGAACAAACACGTCGGCTTTTACTGCGGAGCTGTGAGCAACGCATGCCGTTTAGGCTGTCAGGCCAAGAGTATCTCATCACAATGGGCTAATCTCACTTTTGAACGGCTAGATTTGATTTACTTTAAATGGTAGTATCACAGAAATAACTGCTTCAGATTTTTATGTCTTCTGACAACATGGCAATGTCCAAAAAAACAACCGAGTTGAGGATTTAAGAGCAGACAGATTTTGCAAGGGTTTATCATCAATCTAGGGATAAACAAGTTAGAAAAAAACACACTAATGCTTGTAATTTATCATTTTGACTTTGATGTTGACGTTCTTTCAGAAAAAAAAAAGTTAAATTTTTGTATGTAAAATATCATGCTGGTTTCCTCCTCCATCACCCCTTCACAGCGTTTTCTTTGTTGCCTACAGAGGGATGATGTTAATGTTGCCAGATTTTTTTTTTTATGCTTGGCGTACAGTAGCTTTGAGAATGAATAATTAATGAATGAATACATTGAAAGAGGTGAAAGACCAAGCGTTAACAACAAACCCGTTCTTTAGAGAGAGGGAAAAAAGATGTTGTGCCTTGACACACACATACACATGCTCTTTCTCTGAAAATGCACACCCGACAGAATGGGCAATTTGACTTTTATGTATTGTTGGATGAGTTGAACAGTTTTTTATTATTATTATGCAGTTGTTCTGATACAGAGATTCACTTTTTCAGTGTCTACATGTCACCGACTTCCTGAGGCATCACACAATTAAAACCAAACACATGTTAAGAGAGACCGACTGTGGTTCAGTCATTCCGTAGTCACGTTTTCGAGAAATCATATTAATAGAATGTTCTAAAAAATCCAATTTTGAAACATCATCATCATTTAATATTGAGTTAATATACATTAAAATATTTACTATCGAGTAGGCATATTTAATCTATCAATTGGTATTAATTTTTATTTTAATTAATACCAACTGATTAATTAATTTTAATATTTTTAAAAGAATTACTTTGATAAAATGACATTGCAACAAGGTCGACTTTGGGGTTACATTGAACACATGACCTTCAGTACATGCTACGGTACATGGCCAGTACAACTTTAAAAAAAAAAAAATTTTATATTTCTCAACCAAAATACATCATTAAAATGCTCATAGTGCTAATGTAAGTTCCTTTTTTATTGCAACTGAGACAGTACTGTTACTGTGACTCAAAACTGAGCTCTGGTGGTGGGAGTGCCAAATGCTAGCAGTTCATCTGAGAATGTGTTGCTGAGGCTAGCACATGCACATATATTGCTTTGTCAAACAACAAGGGCCACACATCCTTCAAGTCAAGAGAAATGCTAGACAACTGCAATTTACCAAATGATTAAATTGGGAAGCAGCTGAAATAAATAATAATTTAAAAAAAAACTGGCATGGCCAAGATGAGCACAACAAGCTATGTACAGTTCTGTGTCACTTAATGTTCAATATCCGTCCTGTGAAAAATTGGACGTTGTGCATTAAACACTGTAAATTCTAGAAATAGGTGATCATCTTACAACATTGGGGGTTCCTGCTGGGATTATGTAGATCACATGAATAATAGCCGGTATGCACAAGGATTTGAGTTTCATCCTTGTTCCACAAAGATTGTCAGGACTAAAACCACTTCTTACTGTATGTGCTCCGTTATTTGGTTACATATCTAACATGTTTTGTTAACACTGTCAGGCAACTTGAACTCTGAGATACTAATTAATCAGCTTTATCGTATCAATAATACTTACTTGTTCCCTAAAGAAGAGGGAAAAAATCATCAATTCATATCTTATAATAAATAATTTTTAGATTAAATGGCAGACAGGGAGCCAATGCTACTATGCATGTGTGGAGAGAGTGTTACAGTACAACTGACCCCCACTAACCACACTGCCCACATTCTCCCGTAATATAGTCCTGGCATACAGAACCTGGCAAACACACAACAGAGAGAAATTCAGTCATTTTAAGGTGATTAAAGTCTTATTATGACTTCGAGTTGAATTATTTCACATTTTAAATATGCAATATTGTCAATATTAAACAACGGGAAATTAGTGAGGTCCCCAGCCTCCACTCGGTAGACAGACCAAATTACTGTTCAAGCTTGGCAAAATTAGACAGAACCTTCGAGATTTTCACCGGAATTTTTTTTTTTTTTAACAAAATATAGAATTAAGCACATCTAATCAAACTAAAGGGGTAAAGGCTGATCCTTTGCTTCTGAAGTCATATCATTTAAAGTTTTTTTAATTAATTCATTTGATTTTAATATGCAGAGAAGTTGCAAGTCTCCCAAACTGCAGTGTGATTATGCATTGTGTGTGTGTGTGTGTGTGTGTGTGTGTGTCTCCCCACATGGAAAATGGCCCTAAGAGCCACCGTGCATGACAATTAACCCAGAATTATTTTGTTAATGTGCTTTCTTGGCAGCCAAAACTTCCAGAGTCTGCCAACAGACGGGATGCTGGGTGAAAACGCGGAAAGCTAATGTACAGACACAGCGGGACAGTTCACTTGCTCCGACTTCAGGCTTCATTTGTGCATTCCCACAGTACGAATTCTTCTAAACAACATGGAGCTTTGAAGGGCTGTTCAAGATTAATGTTAAATGCTTGTGTATAATTACCAACACTGATCTTAATCTAGATCCCAAATTCATTGCTGTAGTCTGATGCTGCTGCATGTGTAATGCATACCGTAGTGAGAAGTTGTAAAAATGCAAAAAGATCTTTATGGCCGCATACATTAATGGTAGAAAGTCATTCTATTTAGAAAAATTGCCTATATATATATATGTTGCACTGGATACTTGCAAATATCTAGATGAATCACCTCAAGTAAAGCGGGCTATAACTACAGGTCCCACATGGGTCATTAGATCAGTGTTAATGGTGGTAGAATCCTATAGTGTAATATAACACTGAGGATCCCTGTGGTGTGTTCTGGCCAGTGGGTTAGAGCGGCATTTATCACACGTCCTACGACAAAATGACTTGCACTTCATCACTGCTACAAAGTGAGATTAATCAGAAATAGCCATTATGGTGCAAAGTTATGACTTTCATACTGAGGCAAAACTTGACCAGACTGTTAAGAACTTATGCCTCAGACATGGGCAATCACTTTAAAGGTCATGCAATGCGCTTTAAAGTATGCACCTAATGTAAAGAAAGATAATCTGCATCACTAAGTTGATTATTAATTCGGTCCACTGAGAGATTTCTCGCTGCATGAGTCAGATATTGACATTTTTCTCAATTAATTTACTTTTTGTTTTAAGTATTCCCAGGAAGTGCAATGCAACGAAATTAAGGAAGCACCAAAAGCCTTAAGTATGATAGGCTTAAGAGCTATTTGTGGCATTTGGGGAAATCAAGGCTAAAATTAAATTCAAGCCAACAAAGCACTCAGGGAGCAAGGCGTGATTCATGCACTTTGACACTAATACTGTAGGAGTAAGCGTAACGCTGTCAGCAGGCCTTCAACATCCATTAGTGTAAACTCCTCTGATCAAACCCGAACTGATCCTTCGTCTCTGCACTCCAGCTCTAGTGTGTGCTCCAAACTCATGACTCTTCATCTAGTATGTGTGGTCTGTCACAT
>JAOVVB010000008.1:6313148-6333735 GCA_028570985.1 Heterobranchus longifilis | reverse complement strand
AATAGATATAATAGCTCATTAATATATGCATTAATCAAAAACTACACGAGTGTGAATTACATTAAGTTATAATAATACTGCCTTCATTTTTTTTATTTGTCAAAGGCCTACAGACGGAAACCATTTGTGTTAACTCGACCATCAAAACACGTGAATAGTGAACACGTGACAAAAAAAAAAACATCAAAAAAAAACAATGAATAACACAACCACATTGAAATTGCTCTAGGCAAATATTCTCTTACATTTTAACAAGGTATTAGGTGCAGCGTACACGGAGCTGTTAATCACGTTGTCACTCAAGCACACTGTCTTGAATGTGTTCATTTTGATAAAGCGAACATTACAGCAGTTCCACCCTCAGACAGCATTTGAGAGCAGGTTTGAGCGAAAGGACTGACAATGAAATGTCAGCCCCCAAAAGGTCAGATATGAGCGCGGAGAGATGGTGCTTATGTAAAACCATTACTCTCAATAGCTGATGCATTATCGCTAAAAGGCCAGAGCGGACTAATCAGAAAGGTGATGGCTTTGCTGCGAGACATAAAACAGATTCATCACAACACAATGAACTAACCAATATACACACAGTGAATGAGTAAATCATTGGGAAAAACATTATCTTCTTCTATAAAACATAAGCTACAGGCTATATCCATCTGTCTTTGAAACTTTTCACACAGAAGACCTGTACGCCCAAATTACTTGGCTATCCCTACGAATGATACAACGGAAAAAAGTCACAGGGCCCTCCTAGTTTTCTTGACTTTCTGTTGTCAGCTGATCATTGTTTAGACTTGATTGCTGCATTTTTACATGCTGTTTTTGCTTCAGATGCTAGCGCCCCCCGACAGGGCACTCAAGTTGCATGCTGTTGCTCATCTAGTTGATAACCGTTGCAAATTCTCTCATATCCCTAACCTATTGAGGTCACTGAACTGGCTCTGGGTTGTAGAATCAAATTCAAACCACAATATCTCTGGACTATACAGTTTACTTGAGCAACATCTTCAGGGCAGCTGCCAATGTCCGTCTTTGTGATCTGAGGGCAAAATCTTGTTTGAGGAATATTTTTCTTTGCTTGTTTTATTTTGCTTTAGTTCTTTGTGTGACAAGGTCTTGTATTTATTCTTCAATCATGGTCCCTGGTTTAATCTTGAAAATTGGTTATTGTCTGTCTTGGGTTTTGCCATTGACAAAAGGTCTGGATGTATTCGCAGGCCAACGCTTATTATAAACGCTAATTATAAACACTAAATAAAGTCATGTTCAAAAGTTAGTACCCCCTATTGTAAAACATAATAAAAATCAACTAATCGTAGCGGGTCTTATAATTAAGCAAATACAGTAACTTGAAGTAATCATTTCCTGTATGATTTTATCAGTCTCTCACATCATTTTAGACAAATTTCCCATTCTTCTTTACAAAATTGGCCCATTCTTCTTTACAAAATTGCTTCAGTCCACTGAGGTTTTTGAATATTGAATTATACACTGTTTTCTCAAGGTCCCACCACAGCATTTGAAATGGGTTTAGGTCTGAACATTGACTAGGCTTTTCTAAATCTTTGCCCCTTTTAGTTTTCAGCCATTCTGATGTATATTTACTGGTGCACTTTGGATCATTGTCCTGTTGCATGACCCAAGCTATAGCTGTTGGACAGATGGCTTCCATTTGCCTCTAGAATACTCTGATGTACAGAGACGTTCATGATGTTCTGTGCTTATTTCTTTCCCTCTTGGCATGGTGTTAACACAGCCCTGAATGCTCCAGAACAACAAACTGCCAAAACTTCTGCTTTTATAGAGGTCTGCACACCTGTTGATGATCAGTTAATCAAGAGCTGATTATTAGCAGCACCTGGCTGCAATTTACCCTCTAAAATGCAGTGGACACAGTAAGAGAATACTTATTATTGCCCTTTTCTTTTCGGTTTAATTTTTAGTTAAATAAATAATGACAGTGAAAAAATATATATATTTGTCTAAAGTTTTATTTGTCTACCACTAAGACCTTTTATGATCAGATTATTTTTATTATGTTTTTACTAGGGCTGTCAATATTAACGCGTTTATGCATGTGATTAATCTAGAAATTTGAATGCATTACTATTTTTTAACGGTAATTAATCCTATGATCAGGTTTGACCCTAATGGCTTTCCATAATTTAAGTGCGGTACGTAATAATGGCCTGTTAAACATGGATAATAAGATGAATGAGGAAAAAAAGTTTTATTATAGAAAGCTTCTAGATGAAAGTTTAGATAAACCAAAGTCATGTGCACAATATGATTGCTGCTGCAGGGAGTTTATCATTCGAGAGATTTTAATTTAACATTTGTTAAATGTTAATGTTTGAGAAATTATAAAACTGCATAATCTGTTTCCTCTTACCAGTTTGTCATGCATTTCCTTATGCCAACATTGCACGTTCAGTACAGTGGAACCTCAGCATACAAATTTTATTCGTTCTGGGGGTAAGTTAAAGAGAAATTTGTATTGCGAGATGCATTTTCCCATAGGACATAATGTAAATAGAGATAATCTGTTCCAGCCACTCAAAAATATTACAAATGTTACCAATTTCCAACACTTTAATCGTATCTTTACATATTAAAACAATCAAACTAGAAAAGACGTCTAAAGTAAAATATGCAACAAATAGACATTAAACCTTACTTAACCTTAATTTATGATTCCTCTTGGCACGAGCTGCTTTTTCAGTGAAACTCAAAGTGGCTTCTTTTTTGTCTTTCATGGAACCCATGGTGCTATGTCTTCACTAAATTTGCACAAAATGCAAAAAAAAAAAAAAAAAAGGCCACAATTTTTTTTTACTTCCTTCACTAACCCAACCAAGTTTTGAACGGCTCCCGGGCATACACGCAATTTAGCTGACATTTTAGCTGGTCTATGACTGTGATTAACTAGATTAAATTGTTAATCGATTGACAGCACTAGTTTTTACACAAAAATACATAGAATTAAAAGAAGGTTACTGAGTTTTCATGACTGTACATCTTCTGAACAAAGACAAAACTATGGCAATAACTTGAAGCGTTAGTAAATGAGCACGAGCATGACACAAGTCACAAAACAGAGACAGAAAAACCTCAAACATGGAACTGAGGAAACTTACAGTAGGTATTTAAACAATGATACAAGGAATGCTATAAACTAAAGTCAAAATAGCAGTTCAAAGTAACTTGGTGGCCTCAAAGGTGGAAGCTTGCCGAAATCTCGCTGTGTTCTCACTATGCTGTGATCTCCCCACGGGAGTTCTCTGGCTTCCTACATCCCTCCAAAAACATGCTGGTAAGAGGGTTGGCTAGCTTAATGTGCCCCTAGATGTGAGTGAATCTGTGAATATGTGTGTGTGTGTGTGTGTGTGTGTGTGTGTGTGTGTGTGTGTGTGTGTGTGCATCTTTTGCGCCCTGCAAAAGATTGGCACCCATCCACTGTGTATTCCCGCCTCACGCACAGTGACCATAAGATCACAAGGTTCTGGATCCACCATGACCCTGACAGGATGAAGCAGTTACTGATGAAGGATGGATGAATAGAGTCATGAATTAATGAATAGTTTAATCTCCGCACGTACAGCCTAGACCATTCTAGCATTTGCATCAAGCAGTGTCAGTCTCTGCTCTTTAAGATTATAAATCCTTCAAATACTTTGCATCATCGCACCTTCAGCTGCCAGTGCTTTTAGTAACTCTAGTAGGTCAACACTGTCTGCTAAACGACCAAACATAAATGTAAATGACTCGCTGTCATTGTCTAAAATGTGACGCTTGATTGAGCAAAAGCTTTTACGGCAAGCTGCACTCTTCACAGAATGTCATTTAGCATCTCGCACTAATGTGGCTCACACTGTATCAGCTTTGCATTGTGTTCATTTGCTAAAGAGGAAGAGAATTTAATTGGTACTTCTGATGACAGAAAGATTATTGATGGTCTCTCAGTTTGCTATTTGAAAAGGTAATCAAGGCGCGTGTTTATAGTTTATAAAGAATCTCGTGCTCTTGGTCTACTTTTAAACACCTTGAAAAATACAGCACTGGTATAGGCGTTTTAAATTGGTCAAAATAATATTTAATGTACACTGAGGTGGGATTTATAGCAGAGAGCATGATTAAATAAAAATTTAAAATGAATCATGTGAATCCCACATTTCTGTGACGTCTTGATGAGGTTAAATAAAATATATTTTAAAGAGGCTAAAATACAGTTTGCAGAGAATTTATTATATTGTACAGGAAAGCTTAAAAAAAAACTGTATGTTTGTGCTCTCTCCAGTGTCACAGCTTTTATTTTTGTCACAGTTTTGCAGTCACACTTTCTGCTGCTTTTGTTGCCAAAGACTTCCATGCACTTACAGGAGATCTCACTAGAGAGTTTTCTCACTACTCACTTGTAGTAAGTGCTTTATGCTGGTCAGGGCTGCAGTGGATCCAGAATCTATCACGGGAATATTTTGTTAGAGGCAGGAACAATGCCTGGGTGAGATGCTAATCCATCGCAGAGCAGCATACACACTCAGGCCATACCAGACCAGATCTTTCACACCAAGGGTGCTTTAATGCAGCCAATCCATTTACCAGCAGGTTTTGGAAAGGACAAACCAGTGCACCCACAAGGGAAGCCCAGGGCGAACATGAAAGCTCCAAACAGACATTAATCCCAACTCAGAAACAAACAAGCACACAAAATCTGTGAGGCAGCAATGCTTGTGCCATCATGTTTAATCAAAATAAAAGATCTGGTTCTCCATTATTATTAGGGACTGATGTATCGCAAGCTGTTTTACAGATTAGCAGCCAATTAATGAACCAGTAGTAGATTGTAGGACACATCTGGAAACATGGCAAATCAACATGATTCGTAACATAGTTACGACTATTCATGATAATCAATATCAATTATCCTGAGGGCCCCGTCACACTGAAGACCATGAAGTTCCCACAGCACACTAAAAATACTGAATAACGCAGCTAGAACGGGGTCGAAATGGAAAAATGCAGATTTATTAAGTTCATACTACTTCCTAGCCACATGTCTGTCAGGTTCTTAGTGTGCCTACCATGTTGTCACAATTTTTCTTAACACGCACTTGATCACACTCTCACCATGTCCATTTACATCAAACTATGCCTGATCAGATCGCAACACGCTCTTACCAGGTGCTTATCATGTGCTTACTGTGCTGTCATTTCCTTCTGGCGGGTTGGAATAAATACTACAATACGTGCAGTATTTTTCATCATGAATTGATGGCATGAGGAATTGCACAGTTTTTACTCTAAAGTCTCTGAACGTGACACAGATGCGGTGATAACCTTTTGCATGTGTGGTATGAACGTGGTAAGCACCAGAAAAACATTATATCAACTTCTACAACGTGGCAGGGACCTACAATGGTCATAGCACAAGCCTGAGAAAAGACTCAGACAGAGCGGCAACTAATGTTAGCTGTCTGAACTATGATTGTAGTATGTTAATGAGGTCCCTAAGAGGTGTTAGTCAATGCTGTCATTAATACGACCTTATTAAGTTCTTCCCGCATCTTGCTTCAACCACATCCTCAGCAGGATTTTTTTGTCCCAAAAAAAACAAAAAAAAAACATGGCAACTCCAAGTCAGGGGATATATATAATACTATGTCCTTAACTTTTTCTACTGCGTTCCTGCCAAGTCAAACAATCCTTACTGCGTTCATCTAGTTGTTTGCAGACGTACTAGAAACATGTGATGGGGTAAGCTTTTTAATAAAAGCTTTTTTTAATATCTTTTTTAATTTACGTACAAGTCCCTTGCTTTTGAGTTGCATCACTTTGCAATCGACAACACGTATACTCATAAAATCTGGTCTGCTTTATAAGTCTTCATTTTCTAGCACCTAGTTTCCCTTTTGGCCTAAAGACAAGTTGTTTTAGGGGTAGTTAAGATGCAATTGAAAACCTCATTCCAGACAGCCATAAACAAAATAAACCAGAGAATCATAAAGAGATCATTTCAATACTCTGAATATGGCACCCAGAAAATCAAGTTCAGCTCTTTTGCTTAGTGTATGTCTGAATGCAAATCTTTTTTTTCCCTTTCTTACCCCCTCTGAACTTAGAGCTGATGCTGATTAGTGATGCTAACGCTACAGTAATACCATTCTAACTAGTAAACTCTAACTTTTTTGTTTCTGAAACTAGCTTGGAACAATTTCTTCATTTGAAATCATGCATTTTCAAAAATAGCATGCATACATTCTTACACATTGTTTCATAATCTCATGAAGGAGCCTTACAGCTGTCATCCATAAAACTATTCAACTTTTTGATGAACAAATCAGGCAAGCCCAGAAGTCTCTTCAGTGTTCGGTTATTTTTCACACTGCAACCCGCAGCCAACCGCTCCCCTGATTTGCAGGACACAAAAAGGGGAAAGCTCTTCCACCCAGAGCCAACCCAGATTAAATTATAGTGACAGTCATCTGCTGCTGTGCGCATCTCATAACTAGATTAAACAGCCACCAACGCAAACTGCGCTAACTCATTTGCAAAGCTTTATCAGAGCGTGCAGTAGACTTTTAAATAATCAATTCCTGTCAGAAGAAATGAACAGTGCATCATGTCAGTGTCAGCTGGTCTACTTACTGCTATATAGTGCAAATAATGTGAGTAATATAGGCTGTGTTCATTCAGTGTGAAGGCACTCATTAAGAAGTGATCACTGGCCCAAGCACACGAATGCTGACCAGGCACATTAGGACCAAACAGATCCCTTAATGAAATGATAGCAAGGTAAATCAATGTTGCACAAAGGTGCGATAAACATAATGCTACATTAGACTTTCATAATGAATTAAACCTAATGTCATATTAAGACTCGCATAATGAATCCTTCGCAGCGCTGACTGGAAATTAAAGAACAGGACAAGGTGTTGTCCATTTATCATCCGGTGACATAAATGCTTTCTGGAAGACTTTACCTTCCGATAAGTTTACTTTCCAATATAGTCAGCCTGATTGAGCTGACCTTGTCGATACAATATTCACAAGCAGAAAGTCAAAAGCTAACTGTATTTTAACCTGACACTTGTGATGGTTATATATGAGGCAGGACAACTCATTGAGAAGAACCCTATTTTCTTTGTAACCTTGCTCTTAAAAACAACATTAACAAGCGACATGAGCATGTCACACTTATAGCCAAATGAGTTTTGCATTGGAGAAAAATGGGCTAAGCTATAAAAGCATAAAAGCAACAACAACAACAAAAAAAAAACGGTACAAAGTAAGAACCCAGGACTCATACCATTGAACTGGCAAATTGCAATATACATGATCTAGAATCTAAGTCGATAATACAACAATATAAAAATCCATTAAGTGGGAAAGCAGTTATGCAAGCCAGTCTTCTTTACCCTTATTTATAGATGTTTCTGCTAGAGACCTGAGGCCTGTGACACTACCAGATCCAAAATCTGCCATGTTATTTTTGCCAGAATGCATGCATGATGATAAAACCTGCACTAATTATAATGAGCAGATGCTGTACATCTTCTGAGTCAAGTCAGATCTTTTAGAGGCAGCGATCAGCCACCAAGCTGATAAGATAGCAACTGCTACAAAATTTATGAACACTCCAATCTTCCTGTGCATATTTTTTCGTTAATGAAACAATCTATTTATTTATCTAACTATCTTGAGTGTAAAATCAAATAGTCCTAGATGCACTGAGAGCTTCTTCCTGTGCATAGCATAGCATGATCACAGATGTGCACATCTGCAAGTGAATGCACAAACATCAAACCACACACAGTACCCACATACACAGAGGGATCAACTACTTGAAATCTAGCTCAGAGCTCTAAAATTCCCTGCCATCACAGTGCCAAATGGGATGATCGCTCTCATTTGGACTTTAACAAATGGACTATTTATTTGCTTCATTTATTAGGGGTATTAATAAATCCTGAAGTCCCCCACGAGTCTGTAGTCTTTCACTAAATTCAGGGCAGTTTGGCCTAAAAAAAAATCATGCTGCAAAGCACATAACCACTTCTGTTGGCAATTCCAAGGATGTCAGAATTTACTGAACATAGTGTGGGCGTCATGCCTAGGTACGTATCGGTTATCATTTTACATGTCAATGTTTCCCTGCTGTCCATCAAAACCGCAGCAAAAAAGAATTTGCCGGTAAACACTGGAATCCTGATGTTCTCATGGGTGTGTGACTCCAGATGATTCAGAGACTGAATCAGTGAAATCAGGCCATAGATCATACAGCTCAGCTATCTAGCCAAGAGACAGGAGGGGGGGAGGGGGGGGGGGCAAAAAGCTGCACCACTGAAAGACTTTTCTTCATCTCCTACACACAGCTACAATTCTATCAGATAAGTTTCTTCCTCCAATACTGGCTTCTCATCTATTGACACAGAATATTCTTTACATTCTCTGTTCTTCATTTTCCCTGCTGCCTCATTTTTATCGTTTACAGTTCAAGCTTAAACAGAATACGCCAGAGTTTCCAGTTCTTTTTCATCAACATGCATTTGCTTTTCAAGACACCTGTGTCTTCTTTGTCATACCCTGATGAAACAAGGCTCTACATTTAATGTGATCTGTATTCAGTTCAAGAATAGAGGCCATCAGAAGAACCAGTGATAGATCTTAAATGAAGTTAAGCAGTTATCTCCTCTGTTCTATACTTTAGTTCGAAATTTGTTATGGTGTAAAAAAGTTCAACTTTAAGGTTTTCAGTTGGTGTGCACACTAGTCCTCAGGTCGTCTTTAAAAAATCTCTGACCTGGGTGTACCCTGCCTTGTGTCTCCTGGGATGGGCTCCAGTCTCCCTGCAACCCTGAATACAGGATAAAGCGTTACACAGTAGATGATGAGTGAGTAAGTGAGTAAAACTCAAGACTCCTTAAGAGGTCTTTAAAAAGTAAGATATTACTGATTATTCTGTGAAGGCACCTTTAAAATTACTTTACTATAAGGACTTAACAAAAAAAAATTAATCCTGATGACATCTAGGATCTTGATCTTCTTCTATACCGCTTAGCCTGTTTGTAGGGTCAGCTAAGTCCTGAGGTTCCCTAACAAATTACCACCTTTTCTCCTCATGAATAATGGACCAATCTGAAGTGTGTATATGCAAATTTAAAGAAGTAAAAAGGAGATGTGTTTTTCTGTTTTGTTTTGTTTTTTTGCATGTATACACACACCCTCATCACTCATCCATCGTCTATACCGCTTTATCCTGTATTCAGGGTCGCGGGGGGCCTGGAGCCTATCCCAGGAGACTTCGGGGATGGGGCAGGGTACACTCTGGACAGGGTGCCAATCCATCACTTGGCACACACATATACACACACTCACACGCTCCTTTACACACTGTGAGCAATTTGGGAACACAAATTACCCTAATCTGCATGCCTTTGGACTGTGGGAGGAAACCCACCAAGCACGGAAAGAACACGCAAAGGCTGGAATCGAACCCCCAAACAGTGCAAGGCAACGGAACTAACCACTAAGCCACAGGGTCGCCTGGCATCTAGAGTGTTGATTTTTATTTTTAAAGACATCCCCAATAGGTCACTAGTTTGTATGGTCCTGCCGTCCTACCTGTGCCCACTGCATTGCTATAAAGGTCTTGGTCATAACTTCAATTTAAGTGTACTACTCTCATGTAAGATCCTTAAAAGCTAGACTACATACAGTATGTTCCATCTTACTGCTTTTAGTTCCTGTATATCTGCTTCGTTTTTTTTTTTGTTTTTTTTTTATGACCTTTGGATCGAACTTAAAGCAAACCCTTAGGACACTTAACTATACATTCCTGCACAGATTTGCTGCTATTTTGAAGTTTTGTCAGAGAAGGAAAAAAGCACCCTATGCAAGATGGCAGGGTGCTGTTTTTCTGGCTCTTTCAAAAGAAGCTAATTCTCAGACACTATTTTTAGTCTCTTTCCTATCCCGCAGGTCAGCCACACAGAGGATTACATACGTCTCTTATCAGAGCTCCATTAATTCTGCTTGAAAAGTCTCTCTAAAACGAATGCTTTTTTTGTAGTCCTGACAAGTAGATATGAATACATTATCTAAAGCTTCATTGTTCCTAATCACTTTCTCCGAATCTATGTGAGGTTGGTCTGGAGGGCGCACTTTCCCACCCACAAGATACGGGCTCGATACTAGATACATGCATTTACTCTACTAAAGCCTCATGCTGTGTCTCTTAAATATGCAGACACACTTCAGACAACAATAATTGGTTTGGTACTTAAAGCCTTTTGAAATGTCTGGACAATGTTCTTGTAGCAGGTGGGGTTGTGGTTTAGCACTGGGAGAGTGGCATTTGGGGATGAGCTTGTGTACAGCCATGAGTGGAGGAAAGCCAAAGCTGAGCAGACAAGTGCAAGATTATTGGCATTATTTGTTCTTGAAAAAAACATACATTATTGTCTGACTATTGCACGAAAAACAATACTGATGCATTATACAGTAACATATTAGATCTCTGTAGATTAAAAAGTATACCTAATAGATATAACAGGACGCTGCCTTTAAATAAGCCTACAACATTTGCCTTAGCTTCTGAAGAATAATTTCAAGTTGCATCCCTTGTGAAAGACAACTACAGGTAGGTGGAAAACAGTCCCTAAGGGCCAAAGGGAAAAGTTAATTCATCTTCCTTCTCACTCCTCCAGGTTCCTCAGCTATATAAAGTCAGCAGGCTAATTGATTATTGACAGTAACTGCGTTCCTTGGCTTTAAAAAGTGCCTGTCTTTTAAACGAGAGGCCCTTTTGATCTTGTGGGTAAAAATATGAAGATGCCAGCCTTCGTAAGTGACATAAAGCCGATATTCAACCCACTATCCAAATCAATAGGACAACAACAAATCCATTTCATTTAGTTATATATTGAAGTGAGATCCAATTGCCACATGCGTTTAGGTTGTATAGTTTTTTTTTAGGCAGACAAACTGACAACAGTTTTTCGGGGGGGGGTTTTAATGTAAAATACCAATGTTGACTACTTAATTGTACCATTGTCATAAAAAAGCAGACCCTTCATGGGATCACCCAAGAAAAACAGGGATGGCTTTACTTAATAAAGGGTTTCATCAGAAGAGGTCTACTTTTTGCTATTTAAAAAATACACATTGATTCAGGCAAAGTCTAAAGTAGTTATTAGAAGCCCTATACTTTCTGAAAAACTATATATCATTCACATTAATTCCTTTAGCCTCCTGGTGAAATTACATGCACAAAGCTAAAGTCAGGATAAAAATGCTAGCATGTACTTACATGACGTTACTGAATTCCATTGACTGGCTAACCTCTGATTAATTATTTGCGTTGTTCAGGTTAGTGTAAAGGGTTCAATTAAAGTGGATCTATTATTGAAAAATAATAATTTTTGACCATTTTGTGGGCAGTCACAATAGTGATGGGAGTCGGTAACTATTCCATAATCAATCATCGGTACACTATGAGTAAACTAATTGTTGATTAGTACATAAAGTTAAGTACATAAGTAATCGAGGCCAAATTCCATTCCAACAATAATCAATGATCATATCCCAGGAATAGTCTCTAGTGGGTGTGTGTGTTCTCCAGAGTCATGGGTTCAATTTCCGCGTCGGGTCTGTGTGCACGGAGTCTACATGTTTTCCCCTGTGCTTGGTGGGTTTTCTCCGAGTGCTCCAGTTTCCTCCCATAGTCCAAAAACATGCAGATTAGGCTAACTGTTGTTCACAAATTGCCTGAAGTGTATGTGACATCCAGTCCAGGGTGTATCCCACCTCGTGCCCTAAGTCTCCTGGAATGGGCTCCAGGACCCTGTGACCCTGTATACAGTGGTATAGATGATGAATAAGTGATGATTGTGTGTGTGTGTGTACATGCAAAAAATATACTTCTTTAAATTTGTATAATCTTTATTTATAAGCACATTCTTCATTCAAGATTGGTCCGATATTCATTAAAAAGGTGAAAAAGGTGGGAATTTGTTTTTTAAAAAAACCTCAGGACTCAACTCAAGCAACAGACTTGAGTTGTCATCAAGAGCATTAGCGAGCTACAGCATGTCAAGACCAAAAGCATGACACAGTACAGTAAATGCTTTGTTTTTTAGCCTGCAAACCAAAAAACGCCACACCGATATAGTGAAGAAACCGTGGTTATTGTTTTTTTTTTTTACAGTACAAATGGTCCAAAAGTTTTCTTCAAAGTTGTATTGTTGTGTGTGTTGGACTGCTTGCTGAACAAGGGACAGTTTAGGGGTGGCATCAGAACTACAGTAAAGCTCAAAAATGCATCTATTTCATCTTCATTCTGAAGCTGTGTTGTTGTTGCTAGTTTAAAGCTACGTAAAATGTATTACACTAGGTTTGTTAAGCTTGGTTTAATGTGAAGCAGGGTAAATCTTTACACTAGTGTGAAATTTGTAAGCCAAAGCTCCTACTCCCTATTTTCCGATTTGCTAGGAAAAAGAACTTTTACAAAGGGCATTCAGGGGTAGTTCGTTTAAAGTCATAAACACTGAAACATCACACTTGGAAAAGGAGTAAAACAGAAAGAAAATCAAGCATGCTATAATGCAGAGACAGGTAAATTAACACACATTCTCTTGGAATATTAACACACATTTTTAAATAAGTATAACATGTTATCTTTAATGCTAAAAAACAACAATATTAAGTGCATTGCATGTAGCACGGTCAATGTACATTTGCATCTACGGTACTGTACACCTGTCTGGATCCATAGATGTTCGAGTGGGTTGAGTTTTGGTGATTCCAAAAGCTATAGCACATGACATTATTTTCATAATGATTAAACCATTCAGTGAGCCTTCATTAATGAGAAAATGGAAGACACCTTTCCCATAAGGATAGAAATATTTCCTTATAAGACAGATTTGTAATGACCCTTCTCTCTAAGTAGGCATGGACCCAAACCTTGTGAGCAAACCGTACCACTAAGAAAAGTACCAGTGTTTCTTTATTGTCATTGTTTCTTTTTCCATTTAATTCGTCACCCATCAGCATTTGCAAAGTAAAAGACTTGGCGCAAACTGCACCCCACCAAAGCCAGCAATTTTCAGACATCATTTCATCACATGCTGATTCAATATCTTAATATTTGGGCATTTGTGCTGAGTCAGACTTTCAAAATGTTAATCCTAGGTCTCAAGGACTGTCAGAACAATATACTACTTTAAAAGGTCTTGAAAGGATGCTGCATATTTTTTTTCCATGCTACGCTTTGATTCTTACATGGATGCTCTGCAGTTCATTGAGATGGACAGAGCACAGCGGAATGTGATTAGTTGAATAGCAATATTCAGCTGGGAACTTCTCAGTGAGTTAACAAGAGAAAATAGCTGAAAGCTATGCAGCATAATAGAACATGAAGGAAAAAAAAAATGTGTCGTCTTCTCAATCCTGGCCCAAAATATTTGTTCATTTCGCATCAGGTTGATGGCCAAGTGCTTGAATTCATTTACATTAAATCTCATTATCCGTTCAATATTACTGTCAGCTGCTGGACGTACCTAAATGTTCGACTGCCTGTAAGGAAAGCTAATCCATTTTATGGCAGAGTATAACAATAGAGCCGTCAAGTTATTATATTTAGCAAAGGTATTATACTTTGGCAGTAATGTGAAAGATTTATTTTCTGTGTCAAACACCAGACTCACACACATTACCTTATTGTTCTTTCTGATTTTTGGATCTCACTCTATCATACTTAGTACAGCTTTCACCTTTATATCCATCATAAAAAAGTACTTTAAAAAACAAGAGCATTTTCTTACTTTGTTTTTATACAGATAAAATATAATTTAATATGCAACATAAGAAAAAAATATAATAAAAGATGAAAACAAAAAGAATTCTACTACGAGAATGATTTTTCTAGATTTCATAATATCAAGTATGTGTGAAATTCAGTTATGCAAACATGTTGATTTTCTTCAACATGAGATATGCAAAATTGTTTGGTTTTTTTTTTCCTGTCGGAAGGCACATCCCTTTTCTCAGCCAGTCTTGTTCGATTTTTCTTCTCACCAGTTTTCCCTTGATAATCTGCATGAAGCCTTTCGCGCGCGAACATTCCATAATTAAATCAGTCTGATTTGGCCGAGCTGCCTGTCAGTGTCAAATCCAGGACTGACAACAAGAAGACACCCATAGCAAAAAAATTTTCCTCAGAATGAGCTTTTTCTTGTCTCATGAGATTGAATTGAGCTGTCTCATTACAAGCTCGACTTTGTCTTTTCTATTTTTCCTAAACCCCACTTAGGAGAAACAAAGAGACATAACTGAGACAAAACAAGACATACTTTTGAGAAAACTGGTGGGAAGAGAAAAACACTGAACACTCTATAATAAAACTACTGGTTTTCAAAAACTGATCATGCAGTAACATTAACTTACTATTAAAAAAAAAAAGCCTAACTTAAAATAACTTGTCAACAATAATTAACTTTAAATTTGGCGCGAAAAAGTAAAACCCACCTCCACTGTCCGCTTTTGTCTTCTTGGTCTTCTTCTTCATTCTTCTCTGCGGCAGGCAAAGTAGGTGGTGTGCTAACGACACCTAAAGGTCTGGATGAATGATGGATAAAGTGTTTTGTTTTGTTTTTTGACTTGACACCGAGGCCTGACGATGCACTGCACATTTCTCTAACACACTGGCCACTTAAACATTTACAGGCTTAGAGCATGTGTGGGAGAAATTGTGGAAAATTATGTCTTTATTAGAATCTATATGTACTGTAGGCTTAATTGGGGTGGCCATGAAAAAATGCCTAAAATCTCATTCAAGTTTCAAAGACAGCTCATTTCTGCATATGTGAGTTGCACACAGGACAAATGTAAATAAATTTCTGAGAATTAAAGGTAACGGGCCACATCTGAGACACCTTTGAGAATATGCAGGAAACGCCTGAATCTCATTTAAGTATCAAAGACGGCTCATTTCTGTCTAGGAGACAAAGAAGAGATTAACATAAGATCTCATCTTGGAGTTTCTTTGCTATGGGCAGCGTCATCCTTGTGCGGTAATCGCCCACCTCAAGTCATGGACAGGTTGTGGAAAAATCAATCAGGGTTATGTACAGAAACACAGGGGTTCTCGGAGCAATTGCACAAATTGCTTTATATGGCACTTCATAATTGCTGGTGTGGGAGAGGACACAGAAGGGGAAATCTTCATTGATTTTCATTTATTTTCAGTTGGCATGTTGCAAATTGAGTCTTCATATGAGAAAAACAAACATCAACCAAAGATGATTTTGGCAAGTGGAAGCTTGTCCGTCACCTGCATGCATTTGTATGAAAAGCAATGCATTTAAATGTGGTTTTCTCAATACCCCTTTAAACATATACAAATTCGTGTCTAAAATCAATCTGATTAAACTGGCATGGCCCTAATTTTTATGCATTGGTTTCAGAGTGACTAGTACAGTACCACAAAGTGAACATTACACTCTGTAAGTATTTGAGGGTCTAGACTGCAAACATACTTTTTATTATTTTCATAAAGAAAAATATATTTGACTTGACTGATGCTTTCTGGTACCTTTAAAAAAAAACTCAAATTTCCAAAAATTAATAGCACGTAAATTAACTTATTAACTGTGCATATGTTGTTTTGATACACACTGCCAAAAAAAACAGGTCACCTCTCAATCTTTAGGGAGAGACAGGTGGTAATTTCAAATCTCCAGAGAATAACAAGGTAAGAAGCCAGACAGCTATTCACGATAAAGTGATTTCCAGATTTTGGCATTATTTTATTTTATTTTATTTTTAATATCTGAGATTAATGGTACCATGTGTGTTTCTCTCCTGTGGATGCCATGTTTTCTTTATGAGACACCATAACCCCCATGAGGAACTATTTCATCATTTATAATAAGACCACAGGCCTAAGCTTATTCTGAGATAATGCTATGGGGGACAATACACAGCAGAGAGATAGTGACACCAAAAAGCCACTTACTGAATTAGAATATGCGTCCCATAAATTCCCTCTGGCGTCCTTCTCTTCGCGGGTATTCCTCAAAGCTAACAAGCTATTGTTCCAACAATATTGAAGGAGATGAGCACGCAATGAGAATTTGTACACTGACTACGCAAATGAGGCTGCTGTGTACAGGAGTGTTAGGAATACATTTCCCCGACTGAAAACACATCCTGAGGTGTTTCTGAGATCTCTTCTCACATCTTCAGATCTTCCATGCATCACAGAAGTATAATCAACTACAATCTTCCCACTCTCTCCAAAGTTAATGAGTAGCACACAAGTGGTTTCTCTGACTCCTACTGCAGGTTTTTCAGAAGTCTGAACAAGTATAAATGGTGTTGGTTTCTGTTTTCAATTTCACAGCACAGCCGTAGGACTCCAGTGAACACTGACAGGAAAAATAGAACTGATCTCTGTAAACGGAAAAAAGCTATATTTTGTTTTTACTAATGTGTTTTGATGTACCAGGCAGAACTGAACTCACAGGTGCATTATTCCACTCCATCACAATCACAGGTGTATAGAATAAACACTAGCATTTACATTTTCAAAGTTCTCTACTTGCTAAGGAAAACTTGCCCTGCAGAAGCATCTATAATTTATTTAAGAAATAAAATATGACAAAACGTTGTGGTTAGGGAAAAATAATCAACGATACCTTCAATAATACCATGTCCTCAATTCTTTTAATTCCTCTTACACCACAGCTATTTGCCTATAATATTGCTATTTATTAATAAATGGCACATTATATTTTTTTTAACAATTTACTTTACCACCAGAGACCAGACGATACAATATAATCATGATACCTAGGTGCTGATTCGATTTGTATTGCAATTCTGTTAGTATCACGATTTTATCACAATTTGTTATTGTTATTATTATTTATTTTCTAAACAAACTTAAATAATTCTCAACAACCAAATAACATGTTCTGCTGCCTGCCAATGTGCGAATAATTAAGATAATTAATTAATTTTATATTCTTTTGTTTTTATTGCAAAAAATGAATTGCCACATAAAAGTATCATAACACATAACAGAATCGATTTCCCCCATATCTAATATATACCCAAACCCACGTTATATATACCCAAAACAAGTTACTTTCTGTGATCATTTACACTATAGCTGCTACAAACTGTGTTTATCTGACCAGTCGCTCTCTGAAAAAAATTGGAATCTTCTGTCCTGAAGACATGGCAGAAATCATTCTGTCCATTTCCTTACAAAACATTTCACCATAACAATAACCACATTTGTATGTAACTGCTACCTGCCCTCTTCTGCATACATGAGCTCAGAGATGCCCAGAGAAGCTAGTTTTATTTTAATTGGCAGAACATTTATTATTAGTCTTATATTATGTTAGCTGTTACTATAACAACAATACCATATTGTAATGTAAACATAATATTTGAATTATGGCCTGAAGTATTGGCCTGATGTAAGCAGTGGCATCCCATTTAATAACTAAACCAGAAAACACTGGGTCACTGCAGTTCTGATTTTCCCATACATACATAAAATAAAACAAAACATTTATCGTTTCGGTAAGTGAGAGGAAATTACTTGAAGTTATCCCAATATGATAGTTGATGTTACAGTCCTATTGAATTTTACATTCAAGTTTGTAGTGGCAGTGGTACCATACAGCACTGTACTTACCATTTACATTGATATATATTTAATTTATGATGGCCACAGGCAGAGCAAGCCCTCCAGCTGACATTCTAGCTCGGCTATCATCAAACCTATGAGCCTCTTAAATGACACTTCTATTAAGTTTCAGTTGACACAATGAAATTACACTATCATAGCTGCGTTGACATGGTCATTATTTTATCTTTCTACAATGTGCTCTGCACCAATCTCTATAGTGACTAGTGCTGACACATTAAACCTGGGACCATGGTGAACTACTGATAAGAAAGATTATCATATTAGGCCTGCGGTGGCTCAGGGAGTCTCGGAGCAGCATTACGGCTCTATATGAATTTCAGTTACATGGAAAACTCACATGGCAGTTTAACTTTACAATTAGTTCGATTTCTCCAGAGTAAACACTCACTGGCCATTTTAGTAGGAACACCTGTAGCTCTGCTCATTCGTGGAATTATAAACGCATGATTAATTAGAGACTTGGAGAATGCCAGAGCAGCAGTTGCGTGGGTTGTTGATGATGAAAGAGGACATAAAAGAAGGCCAGACTGGTTGGAGCTGAAATGAAGCCTACAGTAACTCAAAAAAGGATTGTTTACAACAGTGGTCATCAGAAAAGCATCTCAGCATGTGCAAAACATTGACGTTTGAGGCAAATGTGCTACCACAGAAAAACACCACACTGGGATCAACTCAATTCTGGCCCTAAAAACTGAACAAAACTGAAAAAGACCATGGATCTTTGGTTACTGCATATTTCTTCATTGTGCCTCCACCAGTTATCTCTTTTGGAATGTTTTTGTGCTTATACATGTATATATCCTATGGTTGCTTCTGACTACATCTATTCTGTAATTAATGCGGTTACCATGTCACTTCATCCCTGATCCCTTCTTCTTAATCTCTTCAATAGAAGCTCAAGATCTTTTGTCCACCAAAGTGCCTGCTCCAACAAGATTTTCATATCGCCTACACAGGTGGACACCGTGCTAGCAGAAGCTCAGGCCTATTCTCCACCAGGTTCCCCATCCTGCACTCTAGCCCCAATCTGAGCCCCAGTTTGCACCCTGCAACTGCCTCTTAACCATCTTATCAGTGAGAATGTGAACTGAGACAGGTATGAAAGTCACATGGAGTCTCTTATGGCTGATAGCCCCAGGAGTCTGAATTATTCTGCTGCTATTTACAGTCTTCACAGTCTTCATCCAACAACCCCTGTTTTTATGATATCGGATTCGGATGAGTAATTGTTTTGTGCTACTGTCAAGGTTTCATCCATTAATATTCTACAATTTCAGCTTTATTCTATAATGTCCTCTTTGGGGAAGTTAAATCCCATGATCTAAAAAGAAGCTCAATGTCATGAACTCTAAAATCTAACCTGTACTCATTTTCTGCTTTTGTGCTTCTTTAGCAGTTCTTACAGGAAGAGGAAGAGCAAAGTCCCTTAATAATTTTTTTAATTATATGGTCACAATTTTCCTGTTCCTTACTTAATAGTGTATGATTAAACTCTTCTGCCTTGCCACCATGCTAGGCTTCAATGTGTCTTTCCTTCAGTACAGAAGTTTAAGGCTACATCTGGCACAGGCTCATCAAAACTGAAAAAAATGAAAAAAATAGCATGGAATGTTTTTCCATTTTTTTGAACAGTTTAAACCAGTCTTCTTCTTCTGACCTCTCCCATCAACAAAATATTTCCACCCACAGAACGTCTGCTGACTGGACTGAAGTTTTTGACCTCTATTTGCATGATTTAATGATTTTTATGTATTCTGCTGTCACATGATTGCTGGAGCGCTTCTGACCACAACACTTCAATAGTTGAATAATTTTGGTTGATGAACTCTCATTAAGGCAAAGAAACCCAACAACACCACTATGCCTTAAACACTTCCATACTACTACCATGTCACTTGTAGTAATGAGTTATATGGTGTTTTTTTCCACTGATGGACAGGAGCTGTTTATTTTTTACCCTGGAAACTTACCAAACTTATTAAGGAGCTCTAATAAATATGCAACAACTGCTAAATATTTCTAGGGCATGCATATGACCTATCGCAAATGTAGCTTGATTAAGTGTCAAAATTTATTGAGATGAGCTATTATCAGCCAAAACTTAATCAAGTGTGATTAAGGAAACAAAGAATAAATTATGCATCTATATTAATATTCTCTGAGCATTTGACATGGGAGCTGATGCAAAGGATTTCGTAAAGCAGGGATGATTACAACCTATGGCCAGTGGTTATCACAAATAAATAAGAATGCTCTAGGGAATGCACACATCAATAACTTATTGAGGTATTCCTGGCTACTCTAGTTTGACTGACAGTTGAGTTTACTAGCTCCCCTAGCCAGAATTAAATCGAAATGAAGTGCTGGAAGACCTGTGAGGGAATTGAGAGTTCTTTTACCCCAAGATTCATTTCACTGAGAAAAAAAAGAAGAAAAAAACACATTAAAGCTCCATGTTCTGTCATGTACAAAACAACTGTTCACAATAGGTCACAATTTCATTGGCCTACCACCTCAGTTGTTCAAATGAGAATGCTTTTCATCACAGAACATTGTATAAGGAGTTAAAATGTATGTAAACTCTACCCTCTACTGAAATGTCTTTTTGAGAGTTGTCCCAAAGGGAACAAAAATGAAGCAGAGGACCATGTACAGAGCAACCTCCTTGCCAAAAATATTTGTTCCAGGGCTCTAGAATAACATACAGATGGTAACTCAAGCGGTATTCTGGTTTTACCGCCACGCCTCACTGTGGCGACATTTTGGTTTGTGCGTTTGCTGACTTTTACCGCTGAGTGGCGCTATATAACTATAGACTGACGCCTCGGGCATCAGTTCATTCTCTCAAGGATTAATGAG